>NMUG010003837.1:0-14402 GCA_002855965.1 Monotropa hypopitys
AGACTGTACCTGTATTAATTACTAATACGATATAATTTGTATTATATGATATGAATGCTCACATTTTCATCATATTCCATTGCTATAGAAACATAAATAGAAACATAAATGCTCATAATAGGACAAAAGAGTATCCATGGAAATATTAAAAATGAAGTTTAACTGTCTAATCCATTATGGGATATAATTTATGAATTAACATTCAATACCTATGAAAGTTCATAAAGAGAAATTCAAACTATACTACCATGAAATTTATGTCCTTTTTCAACTCCGCAATAAATATTTCATTTCAATATTTTTGCACTCTCATTGGAAACTTTCACACACTTGAGTACCGTAGCAAGGACCGAATATAATATGTATATGATAATTTTGACTATAATGATTTTATTTATTTATTTGATTCGTCATCTCATCCATGTGACACATTCAATAAATTAAATAATTTTGCTGAAAGTGAGGCAGTGGCTCAGAGAAATCCAATGCACACAATAGACAGGGAGAGAGAGAGAGAGAGAGAGAGCTCACCGTAAGTTTCAAGAGAGAGAGGTCACTGGAGGTTTGAGAGAGAGAGGGTCACCAGATATAGGGGTTCACTAGAGGTCTGAGAAAGAGAGATGGGGCATATGAAATGTCGGAATGGCAGAATCGGTAAGGATATATGTACGTGGATGGGTAGGGTTTTGATTCATCCGTCCATTGAAAAGTATAAGAGGTCCAATGGTTGAAACATCGCATATTGAATGGAATAATGGCAGAATGTGTAGGGTTTTGATCCCAAACACAGATCCAACGGTTGTAAAGTCACAAAAAATGGCATGATAGCAGAATGTGTAGTGATATATGCGGATGGGTAGGGTTTTGATCCTATCCGTCCATTGCAATGCCCCAAAACTGATCCAAGGTCTCAAAATATAAACCAAAATGTGTGGGTCCCACGAACCTTTGTAATTTCTATAATAGATAACCTAACCACTCTAAACTATGCAATTCTATAGGTACTTACCTAGAAACTAAAGTGACCTACTCGACCTGCTTGTCCTGGCAACGTGCTATGGATGATGACAGCTCTCCAAACCTAACAAACACCAAACATGCCTATATAAGAATACCAATATCATGAATAAACTCAATGAATCACAACTCTAAATGCGAATAGGTGTATAGATGCTCATTTCTCTATTAACTCTTTTGTGTTGCAAATCTAATAATTTCTTTTTAAACTCTCCTCCGTTTTTCTATTAACTTCCTCTTTTATAATAACAACAATTTCTTTAATAATTTTCCTCTTCTCTATCAATTATTATTTCTTCTCAAAAATTCCTCAATAATTATTCTTTATAATTTATTTTTCCATTTCTTATTTTATTTCTAATTTTGTCTCAATTTGTCTATTAATCAACATCTAATTGACCCTAGATTACCTCTAAAATGATTATGAATTTTATTATACGAGTTTGGGACTGAAATTACCTCAATTGAGTCTGATTTGGTTTGAATCACAGAACCGAGTTTGCATCCCTTTTTTCTGATCATCACCAAACCCGCACCACACAACCACTGCACACACAACACCAAACACAGATAAGCACACACTCACACTCGCACACACGCACAATGCCCACAGTGACACACGTACACTGCCCACACACACATACACAGCCACACACCTACGTACACACTGCCGTACACAACCACATATAGCCGCCACACATAGTCATACACACAGCCGATACTCACACCACGCAGCCACACACAGACATGCACATCACACATACAGACACATCACAACATACACAGCACACACTGACACATATAAACATAACACACATACACATGACCCAGTCACACATAAACACACACACACACAGCACATACTGCATAGCACACATACATATTCTCAATCGCACAACACCATCACACATACACACATATACGACAACATATACACAGACACACACACGGACAAACATGGACACATACACAATAAACACACAATGCACACATACATACATGACATACCGTACATATACAACCACTACAATCGCACACACATGACACGCACAGACCCCCCCCCACCCACACACACATACACAACACATACACTATTTCGACTGGATTTTTGTTTCTATCTATCTCTTTCTATCGAATTTGGTTTTGATTTGGGTTTCTCTCTCTCACTCTCCATTGAATCTCCCTCTCCCTTAGTCGATTTTTATTTCGGCTGGATTTGTGCATTTCTCTCTCTCCTTTCACGTGATCGTGTGTTCAATTGGATTTGGGTTTCTTCGGGTGTTTTTGTGTTTCTGGGTTACATGTTTCACACTCTATTTTGGTTTGAAATCAATTTATACGTAAATGATTTTTGCATGAAATTATTCCAATTAAACTTACACCCCTCAACTCTCTCTTATCGCATTTAAATTTCATGAGTTAATTGATTAATTAATTAATTAAGCTTTATACTATTTTTAATATTCTAATTAAGCCAAATTTTAATTATTAGTTCTTTTAATAATGATTTTTACTCTCTATATAATTTTTATTAATTCTCTTAATAATTTTTATAAATGCATAATTATGATGCATGTCTCACACTAATAGTCCTCTCGCCTATTTTTGTGCTCGGCCAATAGGCCTTCTGCCCATTTGAATGATCGACCATTAATATGCTCAATTCTATGGCCTTGAGTGTTCGGTCAAGTCCCCCTGACCCTTTCTATCCGACCACTAACCCTTGACCAGTATCATGTTCGGCCAGTGTTCGGCCAGAGAGCCCTTCGGCTAGTGTCAGTTCGGCCAGAGAGCCCTTTGGCTCTTCCTTGTTCGTCCAGTAGTCTTTGGCCTATTATGACCAGTCATTATGCCTTCCGGTCAGAGAGCTCGGCAAGCTTTGTTCGACAAAAGACTCGGATGGCTCAATAGTATTAAAATTAAAAAGGAAGGAAATAATGAATTTTATAATTTATATGCCAGATTTAGGCTTGGGTGATATTTGAAGGGAAAGAGTTAACAGCAAGAAATCCAAACTCTATCAAGTGAATCTCTATATGCCTTTATTACTCGTATAATTTATAAAGCATGCTTGAACATTTGCGAAATGTATGTTACATGCTAATAAACATCCAATGATATTATGATTGATTCCTAAAATGAAACAAAATACATGCACACTCTTTTATTACCATGGATTGACAGTCCGGAAAAAATGTTGATATGATTGAATGTCGTGAACTGTGACACGGTAGCTCAGACACCAGGGGTTAGATCTAAAACCGGTGGGGTAGAGGTAATAAGGGTGGGATCATGACCAGATGATTATTGGGTGATATCACACCATCTCTATATGCACATGACTTTCCTAGGGTCGCTCCCTAGAGATAACTAGTATCGTGAAGACCAAGATATGCTTGAATATCTACGAAAATAAGCTATGCGCCGAAGGACCTGGGGTGAAAGCCATATGCTTCATTTGACTATGATTTGAGGTCGATGAGCCCTGATTACAATTACAGGCTGATGAGCCATGTGATTACTATGTTGAAAAAAAAGAAATGGATTTGATCACTGATATTGTTTATACATGAAAACTAGTAACTTTGGCATATTTTGATTCACTCTAGCATAATGCTTATGCGTTTTCTCTAAAAAAATTCAAGAGGACTTGAGGAGGCTTAGCTTGGAGGCTTAGAAGATAATCACTTTTATTGTACTCTCTTGATTGTAAAGGCCATTATGAGCCTCAGCTATTGAAAATAGAAAATGTGGTAATGAAATCTTATTTATGCACTCTCTAGGTATTTGCTCACGCTTCTGCATTTATCATTACTTCATAATGGAATCCCTTAACTTGTTAAATTAGGCCTTTGTGAGCTTGTTCGTTGGCCGGTCATGGCCTATTTTGGGTTGGGTTGTAACAGTTCAATTTGTCTCTCTTTCTGAATCTGGTGATGCCCTTCATAGGCGATACTTTTAAAAACACTGATCCCCATCCTGAAATTATAACGGCTTTTGTCTGACATTTGCATATATTTTCTGCCTACTTTGAGCTGCCTTTAATTGTTCTTGAATAATTTAAACTTTCTCCGTGGTCAGCTGAACAATTTCTAGTCTGAGTAGTTGCCTCTCCCCAACTTCGGTCCAGCATACCGGTGATCGGTATTTCCTTTCGTATAATGCTTCATAAGGTTCCATTCCGATACTAGATTGATAATTGTTGTCGAAAAACTCGATCAGTGGTAGATGATGTTTCCAATTGCCCTGGAAATCCAAAATGCAAGCTCTAAGCATATCCTCCATTGTTTAAATTACCCACTCAGTTTGGATGCCAGTTTGTGGATACAAAGCCATACTAAATCGAAGTTCTGTACACATTGCCTTTTATAAGCACTTCTAGAATTTGGATATAAATCGAGGATCACAGTCATAAATAATGGATACAGGAGTTCCGTGCAACCGGATGATCTCCTGAATTTACAGTTTTGCTAATTGATCCATGAAATAAGTAGTCTTTACTGTGAGAAAACGAGCAGACTTAGTTAATCTATCAACGATAACCCAGATTGAATTGTTACCCCACGTAGTAGTCGGTAGGCCTACTACAAAATCCATAATAATGTGCTCCCACTTTCATTCTGGCACCTGAAGTGGTTGCAATAGTCATGCGGGACTTTGATGTTTAGCCTTGATTTGATGGCATTCAAGACAGTGTGACACAAATTCTGCTATATCTCATTTCATGCCAGACCACTAATAAACTAACTTCAAATCACGATACATTTTAGTTGTGTCGGGATGAATAGAAAACCTGGATTTGTATACGTCCATCAAAATCTACTGGCTGAATCTCTAGAATAGCTGGAACACAAATCCGTCCTCGAAACCGAAGAACATCCCGGTCATAAGAGAAATCTTCTTTAGGTTCTTCAATCATTTTCTTCAAATACAGATCATCTGCCTTTCTTTGCTTCACTATTTCAAGGAATACTGGTTGCACCAAAAATGTGGCTAAAGTACAAGACTTACGACTCAACGCATCAGCTACAACATTGGCTTTACCCGAATGCTATTGAATTGTCAATTCATAATCTTTTATCAATTCTAGCCACCTTCTTTGCCACAAATTCATCTCTTTCTATGAAAACAAATATTTCAAACTCTGGTGGTCCGTATAAATTTCACAACTTACCCCATATAAGTAGTGCTGCCAAATCTTTAATGCAAAGTCAACGTCTGCCAACTCCAAATCGTGTGTAGGGTAATCCTTTTCATGTTGATTTAACTACCTAGAAGCATAGGAAATTACTTTGTTGTTCTACATCAATACGCATCCCAATCCCTAATGCGATGCATCACTGAATACTACGAATCCATCTGTGCCGGAGGGTAGGGTAAGGATTGTTGCTAATGTCAAATTTTTCTTCAATTCTTGAAAATCTTGCTCCAGCTGATTTGACCATTCATATGGTGTTCCTTTTCAGGTTAGTTTTGCCAATGGCATGACAATTTTAGAGAAATCCTTTACAAATTTTGATAATAGCCAGCTAGGCCAAGAAAACTACGGACTTTCGTTGATGTGTTCGGTCGTGGACAATTAGATATTGCTTCCACTTTATGCGGATCTAATGAAATGCCATTGTTATTAATGATGTGACTCAGAAAAGATATGCTTGTAAGCCAAAACTCATGCTTTTTAAATTTAGCATATAACCTCCTTTCACGGAGAATCTGCAATACTTTTCAGAGACGATCCAAGTGTTGCTCTCGGGTCTTGGAATAGATAAGAATATGGTCAATAAAGACGATAAAATAATCATCTAGAAAATGTTTGAATACCTGATGCATTAAGTCCATAAAAGCTGCAGGTGCATTTTGTAACTTCGAAAGGCATAACTAAGAACTCATAGTGCCCGTACCTAGTACGGAATGCAATTTTCTCCACGTCGGTTTACTTCACCTTCAATTGGTAATATCCAGACCGAAGATCAATTTTATAGAAATATTACGCTCCATGCAATTTATCAAATAAATCATCGATCCGTGGTAGAGGATACCAGTTTTTAATTGTCACCTTGTTCAATTCCCGATAATCTACACATAGACGCATAGTGCCATCTTTCTTTATCACAAAGAGCACTGGAGCACCCCAGGGTGACACACTTGGCTTAATGAATCCTTTTTCTAATAAATATTCTAGTTGAACTTTCAATTCCTTTTGTCACGCCCCGGATTTCAAACCATTTTTTTAAATACAGTTTAAATAATAAATAGGGGATACAACTACTTGCCATCTAGATACAATCAGTTGAATTTCTCATTACATCACAAAGCAGTATAAAGTAGAAATACAGAAACGATACAAAGTGGAAGAAAATATAAGTACAAGCTTGCTACAACTGCTATTGTGAAAAGAGATAGCTACAAGTACAAAAGGGTACAATAGTAACTGAAGTACTACAACTAAAAATTTGGAACATCTATGCCCAAGAAAATCCAGCAGTTGACTAAGACTCCAAATTTCCAGGTCCGTCTAGCCCTGCAACACAGACTAGAAAAAGGAAAAAAAAAGGGTCTGAGCAAACCACGACTCAATGAGAAAACTCCTAACTACTACCAAGCATGCACATGCGGTGCGTGCCTATGTGTCCACAAGTAAACGTACAAAAAAGTAAAGAAACTAAAGTGCACGTAGTGTAAACCTAACTCAAGACAACAGTGATATAGGCGTATCGCCGACAAAGTGTGTCTAACCAAAGTTGAAACATCAAGTGAGTACAAAGGGTACGACATCCCAAGTCCAACTAAAGCAATGTCTAATCTCCACTCAACCAACCTTACTACTAAGGTCAAGCAACTCCAAGGATCAACTAAGAGTCCTAAACCAAAGCAAAGCTAAGACATCCAACACTAGCTTACCTCACGTAATTTACTAACTGCCGTTATCATTGGATTCATATAAAATTTTGGATGTTTGAGATATTCATTTCTTCCCTTTCCATCTTTCCATAAAAGATATTATTAAAGGAATCCCTAACCAAGGCGTTCCATTATATATTTCTCGATCCCTAACCAAGGCATCCCATTAAATACACTTCTGGATCTCTAACCAAGGCATCCCATTAGATACATTTCTGGATCCCTAATCAAGGCATCCCGCCGTCATTCCCACAGAACGTTGAGAGGGTTAACGTCACCCCCATTGTGCATAATGTCGTGGATGGAGCGACCATCCCAGGATCCCTCCAAGGCACCCCGTATCAAGGTATAAAAACACATATCATTGATACCAATCCTAGCCGTAGGCTAGTTTGCCAAGGTTACCCAAGGCCATCCATGTTGCCAATCCTAGTCGTAGGCTAGTATGCCGAGGTTACCCAATCCATCACATTCTTGAATTGTCCTTTCGTCACTTTTTATCATTGATATCATGCCTAGCCAAGGCCATTGCCACATTATTCCATCTAGACCATATGTTCTATGTTAAATGTATTCGACCACGTTCCTTTTTCATTACGAGTTCCCAAGTGATGGATTCAAGGTCTAGCAGAGTAGTCTTCATGGGACACATTTTCCATATTCGATGTTCATTTGGTTACGTGGAACTACTTACTTAATTCATCAATCATAAGCTCCACCTTGGTCAATCCAAGGAAGATAACCACCAAGACCATTCAACCTCAACCAAGGGTCTCAAGACCAAGATTCTACCATAATGAGGCTAAGGAATGCCCAAGTCTATCAAAATATGAAGAGAGGGGCTTAGACACCTAAAACCCATTTCGACGCCCGTTTAGTAATCTCACCGAACACTCAGCGTCCCACAAGTCCTAAGGGACCGATTATGATTCTCAAGACTCAACTTACCCAATTGTTCCACATACATGTCCTACGACAATTCAATTGTCACGATAGCCCCAAAACACGGTCTAAGGTTCACACGGGCATTTCGTCAAACACTTGGCGGCCCTAAACTCCAATGGCCACCAATCAATCATACAAGTCACCAAAACACAAGTCATCCCTCTCACGAGAATTTCATCGAACACGTAATGCTCACATTAGCCTCGAATGATACTTAGACTCAATTGACCATAATACAATCCTAGGGCCTCATCAATTTGACTAACAAATTCCTCAGGCATTATATCAAACACCTAGCGGGCACAAGATCACCGCTCAATTCCATTATCATACATCCCTAGGTTACCAAAAATACAATGTACCTACTATGACTACGAAAATTGAACCTATGTACACACACACACTCAATAGGAGTTAAGAATTTACCCATCGGAGACAATGGATCTCGAAATCCCTAGATGAGGGATTCGTCATACCAGTACAAACCAAGACCATCACCGCATAGCTCTCTTCGCGCTCGTCGCCGTTAGTGAATGGGGTTTCTTCAAAATCCTAGGGGAAGAAGTCCAACCATTAGAGAGAAGAGAGAGAGATATAGAGTGAGAAGGAGAGACTCACTCATGGGAGGTAGAGAGAGCCAACTACAGGAAATGAGAGTTTCTTGAACTCCCAAGGGCATATATACGACCCCCACATGAAAAGATCACATTGCCCCTTATTTAACTCCAAACATTTCAAAATAACAGGAGTGCACCGGTCTGCAGTGGCTCGGGGGACTGGTCTCCTCAAAAATATTGAGCCTACTGACCAATCCCGACCGGTCTGCTTCGGCACGGGGGACCGGTCTCTATGAGGAAATTTTAAAAGTTTGCAAATGTGCCCTCCGAGAGTATTTCGGTCATAACTTCTTCGTCCGAACTCCGATCGAGATGATTCAAGTTGTGTTAGATTCGTAATTGAATTCTCTACAACTTAGTGAATAATGTATTTCATTTAAATCTACTTTTGGAATTCTAGGTCGTTACACCTTTAATTCAGTTGGCGCCATCCGGTACAGTGTTTTGAATATAGGCTAAGTTCCTAGAACTACATCAATAGAAAATTCGATCTCCCGATCAACTAGAGATCCATATAAATCTTCCGGAAATACATCCAAGAATTCACTGACTATTAGAATATAAGATATAATAGATTTTCCTTCCTCTGCAATCAATGCATAGAAAAAATATCCTTGGCATCCGTTTTGAATTAACCGATAAGCTTGAGCAGAAGAAATAATATAAGGTAGAGGAATAATTTTCTTTCCCTCAAATGAAACTGCTGGTTGCTCAGGGATTTTAAAGACAATTCACTTATATGTACAATCAATTGAAGCATGGTTGATTAACAGGCTCTGGTTTTGGATTTGTAACCAGGCGAATAGAACCTGGGACAGGAAAGAACGCGGGGCTTGACTGGTGCTGATTATGAATAAATGAGGTAAATTGAATCACCCGGCATATTCACTAGTTCTTGACCAAGAATTGGATTTGAAACAAGACGTACTGGTTCAGATGCTACTGAAACTACGGGTGCTTAAACAGATGCTTCCACTTAAACTCAGTAAACTGACAACCAGTCCATACCCAATATAATATCAAAGTAAGTCATCCGTAGAGGAATTAGGTCAATACAAAATTTTCTATCACCAAGTCTAATTTTGTAGCCCTTATACACAGTAGAGATTACAACTCCTCCACTCATTGGATGAGATATACAGAGTTTATAATACAAGGGCATGCTTTTCATAGGAAACTGAGTACGTACTGATGCAGATATAAAAGAATGGGTCAAACCAGAGTCGACCAATGCATAAAGTTCTCAATCAAATAAATATATAGTACCTGCGACCACTGAATCTGTATTTTGAGCATACCCTAGAACAAAGGAAAATACTTTTCCAAATCTCCTGTTGTTGATTGGCTCCGTCTTTACTACTAGTCGTGGTTCGATCTTTGTTGGCGGTGGTGGTGGTACCATTGCTGCTTTAGTATTAGATGGACAATTCCGAATGTGGTGGCCATGTTGGCCAGATTAAAAGCATGATCCGATATTCCAGCAACATTCCCCTGCATGCCTCCGTTGACATCTAGGACAGACATGGATGGTACTATAAGGTTGTTGCTTGAAACGCCTTTGTTGCCCAGGTCCACTACTGGAACTCCCCACATTTTGTTTCTTAGTCTGGTTGCCACTTTGATCTGGTCTTGGTCAATTGCTCGTTTTCCTTTTTTTCTCTTCAAAGGCTTTATACTTCTTGTTTAAATCAAACTCTGTCATTAAAGTGATGTCCAACACTTTCGAGTAAGTCGACAATTTCAACAATCTAATGGCTAAATTTATTCCTGGTCGAAGACCTGCTTCAAAATTTCTTGCCTTCAAATCCTGAGTCTCCACTATATGCGTGGCAAAATGACTAAGTTATATGAATTTCTTATCATAGTCAGATACATTACCATTTCCTTGCGGGAGAGTAATGAATTCTAGGCACTTGTTATCTCGGATGGATTTGGGAAAGTGCTTCTCGTAAAATGATTCCAGAAATTGCTGCCATTCAATCCTCGGTTCCACGTCCCTCCTCGAAAGCCACCATCTGTTCGTGTCTCCTTCAAACATGTATGTTGCCAGAATCACCTTTCCGGCTTCCAAACAAGGTACGATAGAGAAAATCTTTTCCATACTCAATATCCAGGCTTCAGTTTTGTCTGGATCAATTCCTCCTTCAAATGCTAATGGTTCACACGTTGAAAATCCCGTGCCGAAACTTCTTCATTTTCAAATTGGTTGTTTCGTCCCATTATACCCACCATCCCTATAAGAATGTGCTCTACCCGGTCCATCCGATCTACATGCGGTGGCAGTTCGGGGACTTGTGGATGCTCCACATTTTCTTCGGGGTGATCCTCCATTATTTATATTCCACAAAACATAATTCAATAAGTACCTATTCCATCTTACGACTTCCTATAGCTCTAAGACACTTTCAGTTTGAAAATACTTCGAATTTTATCTCATTTTCTTTATAAAAATATCATTTCACATTTTATCTTGTCTAAGAGTATCTACCTCAGATATACAATGAAGTATCGGTGGCGGGACGAACTTCGAACTACATCCAAATACAGACCACAAGATTTCTGAAAACAAATAATCAAATATATTGTGCACAAATACCCTTACTAGGGTAATTTCCGTATAATATTCCTCATAACTTGCAACTTAATACCCGGCTTACATAAAACCGTACTCTGATACCACTAAACTTTGTCACGACCCTGACTCATCCTATAAGTCATCGTAGTAGAGTGCCAAGTGATTACTAAACCACCTAAGGCATCTCAAACGTAACTACTGAATTGAATAATTAACCGAGGATGCAGTATACAACGGAAGGTGACTAAAATATATTAACTAGAAAAAATATCACTTTAAATAATCACACAACTCCAAAGTATAAACTTTATTACAATAATTTACAAAACATGTCTCTAAGCTGACTGAAAATAAAAAAATGTACTGAGTCTACTGATAGGGGTAAGGTTTCTCCTCGTCTCTTAAAAATAATATGTTTTCATAAGCAATTCTCATGTGAATGACAATAAACAGGAAGTAAAGGTTTGTGCCATGGAATATGAAGCAGTAATCGAAATGATGCATTCAACTTTTCATAATTCAATTTCTTTCCAAACAAACCATATTCGATACATAAATCAGAAGACGATAATTCCAATGTCGAATCAGATATCAAGGAGTCAAATTTCAGAATCCTAATAATGAATACCATAATGGGTCCAGAACAGTGATATGGTCAAAGAAAATAGTGGTCCAGAAATTCAATAGTTAATAATCAGAGGTCGTATAGTCAAACATATAATCCCAGTATTCCAACAAAATCAGAGATCAATAACAGAAATACCCCAATATGGAAGTCCGATTTCTTTGTTTCATAAACTCATTTTACTTCAAAAGTTCTGAAATCTCTTTTTTTAAATCTCATATGCCATCCCTGAACCACGTAGATGCTTGGGCATCCCCAGGTGGCAAATCTAGACGTTTGACACTTTTACCCAATTTAAAAAGAGTACGTTAGGAATTATCCCCTCTAACTGGCAGGGTCGGGCTAATACTAGGTGATCGGCCTAGATCTGAACTATATGTTAGATCTCCCTCTAGCTAGGGATTATCTCGATCTAAAGTGATGGGTAATAAATTTGCAATATATTTTCATATCCATCGAACTTTGAAAAAATCCAGAAATCAGATAATTTCAGGGAAAATATGAAATTTTGTAAATACATACCAGAAAATCCTTTAATTCATGAAAATTGTCACTCACCTGGTTCGTAGTAGACGATGGAGGGTCCTAAAAATCAAATAGTAACATTATAATTACGTAAGAGAAATTTATAAATAACTTTCTCTAAGTTGTTTGATTATTAATTTCTTTATCTTAAACTCTTTTTTAGAAGATAACACCGAATTTATGCCTAATTGGGCTTTTTTTATAATTTCCTACATTTCTCGGGGGTTGGGGTACCCTTCCTGGATGCTCCCCCAAAATATGACTGGCCCGTTGGGGACTTTTTACCAACATGTCATCGACATAGACCTCCATGCTCTTGGATATGAGGTTCTTGAACATCCTGTTAACCAACCTCTAATAAGTAGTGTCTGCATTCTTCAAACCAAAGGGCATGACAGTGTAACAGTACAACCCCATGTCAGTAACAAACATTGTCTTCTCCTAGTCATCTTCATGCATTTTGATTTGATTATACCCCGAGAAAGCATCCATAAAGCTTAGAAGTTCATGCCCAGCTGTAGAATCCACCAGTTGATCTATTCGGGGGAGTAGAAAGCTATCCTTTGGACAAGATTTGTTGAGATCTTTAAAATCAATGCACATTCTCCATTGTCCTGGGGACTTTTTAACCATCACAACATTGGCAATCCAAGTAGGATAGTGTACCTATCGTATGGATTTGGATCTCAATAGCTTATCGACCTCATCAACCACTGCTCTGCTTCCATCAGGCGCGAAGATCCCCTTTTTCTGCTTGACAGGCCTATGATCTGGATTCACATTCAGACGATGCACCATAACACGTGGATCTATTCTAGGCATATCTTCATATGTTCATGCGAAGACATCCTTACTCCCTGCTAAGAAGTTGGCCAGAGAATCCCTCTTATTGTCTTCCAGGCCAGTCCCAATTTGTATCTTCTTATCCATCTCGCCAGGCCAGATCCGTAGCGAGATGATCTGCTCCACTGGTTCTCCTCTCAATAACCTCTGCTCATCCCTGACATCCAGCTCTTCCATTATCAATGCTTCGTTGTGGTGTTTGACAGAATAGTTGTAACACTCCCGAGCTATTTTCTGGTCTCCCTTCATTTCTCCAACCCCCTCAGGCATGGGAAATTTACCTTCAAATGGTGTGTAGAGATTGTCGCCTTGATTTTGTTCAGCAAAACTCTCCCAACAATGAAATTGTAAGCAGAAGGTGAATCTACCACCAAGAAATCCACCATGGTTATTAGTTGACTTCCTTCTTCTCCCATGGTTACCGAAAGGGCTATCTGTCCCTTCGGGTAAAAAGCCTCCCCAGCAAATCCCACCAAGGGAGACGCCATAGGTCTTAGTCTCTCTCTTCCCAACCTTAGTTGGTCAAAAGCATGAAGGAACAAAATATCTGCTGAGCTCCCACTGTCAATAAGTATCCTTCTGGTTTTAAAGTTAGAAATGATCATATGCACCACCAGCGGGTCATCATGTGGATACACAGTTCCTTTCTCATCCTCAGAAAAAATGATTGGCACCTCCATCTTTGTATGACACTTGCTCTGCTTCCCCACTGAGCACACTTCCATTGGATCATCTGACCTCAACCTCCTGAGGTGAGATTTCTGGGCTGAGCTTGACGGGCCCCCTCCTGCTGACCTTCCGTGAATAACCCTTATCTCGCCAATGGGATCATTGTTCTCCGGAGCTCTGGCTCTCTCCTCTCGGTACTGACCTCCTCTCTGAGGCCTCTGATCTCTTTTCTCGACAAATATCTGCAACTGACCTCTCTGAATGAGGTCCTCAATTTGTAGAGAATTAGCTTATTTAGCTTGCTTACTGGGTATGATTTATGCTTTCATTTGTAGATTTCTTTCTTTCATAAGCATATTCTATATCATTGAGTTAATTGAATATGTTTGTCCATTATGAAAGAAAGAATAACTTTCTTGTTATGATTTATTTACAAATTCCCCTTATGGTTTTTAAAACCTTGTTATCTATGTGCATATACATAGGGGGATATTTTCTTGATTTGTGAAAAGCTTTGAAAATCATTTTTATGCTTCACTATCTCTATATTTGTGTCATCATCAAAAAGGGGGAGATTGTTGGCCCTATGTTTTGATGGTGCATTATTTATACAAATATAGAATTTATAAAATAATTTTAAGCATTCCTTGAATTATGATTTAAATTTTTAAATCTTTATTTAAAT
>NMUG010003838.1:0-14400 GCA_002855965.1 Monotropa hypopitys
TGTGCTCAAAATATGGACAGAATGACCAAAATGCCCTTAATGATCTCTCAAAAAAACTGTCTACTGAGGCCATATATCGATATACAGTAAGTTATATATCGATATACAATATTGCTACTCAGCACTTAAGAAGGTCGCATTTCGATATATGATTAGCTCCGAATATGGTAACATATTCGAGCTAACTTCGATCCTTTACTTTGTACTTTCGATATAAACTGATTGTTTACGAGATATAATATGCTTGCGCTTAGTTAATGGTGATTACAGGACTACAGGTAAAAAGGCACGAATTGATGGCAAAAATCTCTATCAACATCTTCCAAGTTTTCCTCCTAAGCTTAATGACCGTTACCGGAAGAGTTGAAGTTAAATCTGCCTTCGCATCCTTGAGGACACCCTTCAACCAAGCTGTCTACAGACATCAAGACCTTTGCACCGGTGCATATCAGTCCTGCACCGGTGCACCATTGAGCAGAATTCATCAGAAAGAATCTGCACCGATGCATATCAGTCTTGCACCGGTGTAGAGTGTTGCAGAAACATTTCCCCAGACGTTGCACCGATGCACAAAATACATGCACCGATGCAGTTGTATCTAGATCTCAGCAGTGGCAAATCTTTTGAGTTTGCACCGGTGCACAAGACCCCTGCACCGATGCAAGGAAGGCAAGATCTCAGCAGAAGCTTAACTCCAAAGTTTGCACCGGTGCACCATCACCCCTGCACTGATGCACCCATTCCCTGTTGCCGAACAAGTTCACTTTGCACCGATGCAAAGTGATGCTGATTTCTCAACCGTTACACTCGTTGCCTCGTAGGAGTGATAAGTTATGTTAGTAGGAAATCAAACCCAATTCGATGGCACCATGAACTACTCTGGATGCATGCTATCGTAATTCGGAATCATCACTTATAATGTGCTGATGATGGCGGCGAACCAGGAATTGATGATAAAAAAGAAGGCGTGTGGAATA
Organism: Monotropa hypopitys; assembly: GCA_002855965.1. Taxonomy (NCBI): domain Eukaryota; kingdom Viridiplantae; phylum Streptophyta; class Magnoliopsida; order Ericales; family Ericaceae; genus Monotropa; species Monotropa hypopitys. The sequence goes on from NMUG010003838.1 coordinate 978, forward strand.
CCAAGTTTTCCACCAATTATGGGGCAACCAGTGCGAATGTCGTTTGGGTGGACTCGAGACTATCGAAGGCCTTTTTCGGGTACTGGATGTCATCTAAGTGGACGTCCATGGTGGTTTTGGCATTTTTGGGGAGATCGTCGTGGTGGAGTAGAGAGAGAGGAATGAAAGTGATGAGAGAGGAGAGATTTGAAGGGGGTTTGGGTAAAAAAATTTGTAACATTCTCTATGAGAAAAAAGGATGGAACGAAAGTGAAGAGGAGAACGAAAGTTATAGGGGTGATGAGAGTGATGTATGGTGAACGAAAGTGAAGAGGGGAACGAAAGTTATGCGAGTGATGTGCGATGGAATCTCTGTGAGATATGGTGTGAAATGGAAATTAGGGTTTTGATTTTAACCATTGGATTTGATCCAACGACCCTCTATATACTTATATGTATAAGTGGTCTCCACACCGTCCTGATTTGTAATATAGATTTTTGAAATTATTGGCCAAATTTGAATAGTAAAATTTAAAAAATATGGATTGGATTCTGAAGTTAAATTCTGAATTGTTCTCTCTTTTTTGTCCATTTGCCTTTTTTGGGTAATTACAAAAACAATGTTTGATCACCATCTACGTGTCAAATCAGTTAGAACATCATTTCTCCTCCTCCCAATCAGATTCGGGTTACAGGCCTAGGACATCAAGACCGGTGACTTCTTCTCAAAATTTGACGTAGAAACGTTTGAAGGCACCAACAACTTCGACATGTGGTAGTGCGAGGTGTTGAATGTTCTGATCCAACATGAGTTGGATTTTACTTTAGAGGACAAGTTTGATGAAATCAACGACAAGGACTGGGATCGCATCAACCAGCAGGCATGTGGTTTCATACGACTATGTCTCACAAAGGATCAAAAGTATTTTATTATGCGGAAAATGAAGGAAAAAGATTTGTGGAAAAAGCTCGAGGATAAGTTCATGACCAAGAGCGTTGAAAATCATCTTTATCTGAAAAAGAAGCTCTTTCGATTCAGTTACAAACCAGGTACAACTATAATAGAGCATCTTACTAATTATAACAAAATACTTGTTGATTTATAAAATCTGGATGTTGAAATCCTTGACGAGGATAAGGCTATTTTATTGTTGAATTCCCTACCGGATCAATATGATCATCTATTAACAACTCTGATGTATAGGAAAGCTCCTATTAAATATGATGATGTCTCTAATGTACTCATGAATAATGAGTATCGAGAAAGGATAAACAGGCCAACAGGGTCTCATCTAGCGAAGTGCTATTTTTCAGAGGCAGGTCTGAAAAGAAACATGGTGGTAAATACAAAGGACATTCCAAATCCAAGGGAAGAGGAAGTTCTAGTTCTGGAAGGGTTTCTAAAGATAAATGTGCCTATTGTCGTCAGAAAGGACATTGGAAGAAAGATTGTCCCAAAAGAAAGGACAAGTCCAATTCCAAAGCCAACATAGTACATTCAGATGATTCTGATTCTGATTTGGCATTATTGGGTTCATCTCTAGTTTGTCAGTTTGATTAGTGGATTCTCGATTCGGGATGCACCTACCATATGTGTCCTAACCAGGAATGGTTTCTAGCATTGATATGATTGATGGTGGAGCAGTTTTATAGGCAATGATTATGCCTGTAGAGCTCTTGGGGTAGGGAAGATAAGGTTAAAGCTATATGATGGAACAATCCGTGTCTTATCTGATGTTCTGTATGTGCCGGACCTAAAGAAGAATCTTATATCATTGGGTGATTTAGACTCCAAGGGTTATCATATTACGATAAAAGATGGAGCTCTAAGGGTTGTTTTGGGTGCTATAATCGTGATGAAGGGCATTCGGCAGATTAACTTGTATTTTATTCAGGGGAGTACAGTTTTGGGTGGAGAAACCACCATTTGTAGAAGCATTGAGGAGGAAATATCCGATACCACCAGATTATGGCACATGAGGCTAGGTTATGCTGGTGAGAAGGCTATGCAGGGACTAGTGAAGCAGAATTTACTGAAGGGTGCCAAGACTTGCAAGATGGATTTTTGTAAGCATTGTGTTCTGGGGAAGTAGACTAGAGTCAAGTTCGGCACTACTGTTCATCGTAGGGTACTCTTGACTATTTACATTCAGATATATGGGGGCCTGTTAGGGTTGCTTCTCTCGGACGTACATATTACTTTTTTCTTTTGTTGATGATTATTCTCGTCGTGTTTGGATTTATATCATGAAACACAAAGATGAGGTGCGTGACATTTTTCTCAAGTAGAAAACTCTTATAGAAACCCAGACAGATCGAAAGATCAAGCGCCTTGGATTTAATAATGGAGGAGAGTATAGAGCCAATCCTCTCTTCGATGTTTGTGAAAAAATTGGTATTGTGCAGCACTTTACGGTGAGAGGCACACCACGGTAAAATCGTATGGCAAAGAGGATGAATCGTACTTTATTGGACAAGGTGTGATGTATGTTATCCAATGCTGGTTTGGGTAGACATTATTGGGCACAAGTAGTGGTATATGCTAGTCATTTGGTCAACCGGTTGCCATCTGTTGCTCTTGAGGGTAAAATGTCATTGGAGATATGGTCAGGTAAACCTGCTTCAGATTATGATTCTTTGCACATTTTTTGTTGTCCTGCTTATTATCATGTCAGGGAATCAAAGTTGTATCCTAGAGCTAGGAAATCATTGTTCTTAGGATTTAGCGAAGGTGTCAAGGGATACATATTGCAGAATTTGGAGTCAAAGAAGGTTATTATCAGTCGGGATGTGACCTTCAATGAATCAGATTTTCTAAGGCAACATGTGAAGGTTGTGGATGAAGAAGTTTCTCCCCAATAGGTGGAGTTTGATACTACCATGGTTCCTCAGATTCTAGATCAGTCAGTTGATAATGGTAATGGGGTTGATTCAGATGATGGTATTTTAGTTGATGGTGATGCTCAAGTTGACAACTCCAGTTCTTCTCAACAGCAACAACAACAATAAGAGTCTATTTCAACATCTCGACCCAGGAGGGTCATTCGTGTACCTGCAAGGTATGTTGATATGGTTGCCTATGCGTTGTCGGTTATTGATGCAGATATCCCATACACTTTCAAAGCAGCTATGAAGAGTCCAGAAATTGAATAGTGGAACAAGGCTATGAGTGAAGAGATAACTTCTCTTCACAAGAATAAGACATGGGATTTGGTTTTTCTTTCGAAAGGCAAGAAGGAGATTGGTTGCAAATGGGTCTTCACCAAGAAGGAAGAGTCATCCAAACCAAACGGTATTCGCTACAAAACACGACTGGTGGCCAAGGGCTATGCACAAAGGAAAGGTATTGATTATAATGACGTATTTTCTCCTATTGTGAAACATGTGTCTTTTCATATTCTGCTTGCTTTGGTAGCTCAGTTTGATTTGGAGTTGGCACAGCTAGATGTAAAGACTGCTTTCTTATATGGTGACTTATAGGAGGAGATTTATATGTCTCAGCCTGATGGGTTTTGGGTTGCTGGGAATGAGAAGCTGGTTTATCATCTGAAGAAGTTTCTCTACGTGTTGAAACAATCGTCGCGACAATGGTATGAATGTTTTAATAGTTTCATGTTGGTACAAGATTATACTTGTAGTCACTTTGATCATTATGTGTATTTTAGAAAGCTTGTAGATCAGGCTTTTGCTTATTTGCTTTTATATGTTGATGATATGATGATTGCATATAAAAGCAAGGTGGAGATAAAAAGGTTGAAGGTTTAGCTGAATCGGGAATTCGAGATGAAAGATCTCTGTGAAGCACGAAAAAATTTGGGAATGAAGATTACTCATGATAGGGTGAAGGGCACCATTTACCTAACTGAGCAGCAATATTTGAAGAAGGTGCTTGGCCGATTCAGTATTGATGGGAACTCAAAACTAGTGAGTGTTCCATTTTCTCCACATTTCAAACTCAGTGCTTTGCTATCTCCTACCACATATGAGGAACGAAAATACATGGCAACTGTTCCTTATGCAAGCTTAGTTGGAAGTCTAATGTATGCCATGATTTGCACGAGGCCTGATTTGGCGCAGGCTGTCAGTATGGTTAGTTGTTACATGCATGATTTGGGAAAGGTTTATTGGCAGACGGCTAAATGGATTTTGTGGTATGTTCTGGGGATCGTGAATTTGGGTTTGAAGTTTGAGAGGTGCACATCTGGTAATGACTTGGCAACAGGTTATGTGGATTCAGATTACACTAGTGATCTAGATAAACGGCATTCAACCATAAGATATTTGTTTTATATGGCTGGTGGACCTGTTAGTTGGCATTATATTTTACAGTCGACAGTTGCACTTTTCACTACTGAGGCTGAATATATGGCTGCTAATGAGGTCATAAAGGAGGAAATTTGGTTACATGGTTTGATGGCTGATTTGGGAATTCCACAGGATCAAGTCTTCAATCATTGTGATAGTTAGAGTGCAATTCATCTTGCAAAGAATCAGGTGCATCATGCTCGGACCAAACATATCGATGTTCGCTTTCATTTCATTCGGGATGTTGTTGATAAAGGGGATATTCTATTGACAAATGTTGATACTGCAGATAATCCAACTGATATGATGACAAAGGTTGTGACAGGGGTCAAGTTTTAGTATTGCCTGGAATTGATCCATATATAGAAAGTTGAGCATTTTTTAGTGCATGCATCTTCAGATGCCTGGCTGGTAGTTAATGTATGGTGAGGTTGATTCTGGTTTCTGGTTTGGGACTAAGTTTTTCATCGAGGTGGAGATTTGATGAAATCGGCTCAAAGTTCTGGCATCGAGTGTGTGTTTTGCTCGAGTGTGTTCTCATCCGCTCGAGCGAGGTTCCAATTCCACTCGAGCGGGATGCTTCTCAAATCAATGATTGAAATCTCTGGAGTCGATCGGTACCCGATGGCTCGAGCGCAAGACAATTCACTCGAGCACATTTCAGCCACTCGAGCAAAGAATAGGCAGTTCTGAATTTGAGTTTAGGGTCTGCGCAAGTTATAATATAAAAACAAAATGGTTTTCTTCATTGCTGTAAGAGCGACACAGCAAGGGTGATACAGAACCACATTGAGAGAGAGACTGAATATTGAGAAGGTGTTTTTTGGGTTGCTTTCTTCGTGATACTTTGAAGAACACACTGTGAGGAGATTTTAAAGAATTTTGAAATTGTATTGTTATTTGCTCTTTGATTTACAAGAGATTGTAACAATACATTGTGATCGATCTGTAGCCTTTCGAGGCATTTGTTTCACGTTGATAATACAACCACCTTCCGTTTGGATGCATGTGGACGTAGGTATACAAACCGTATACTGAACCATGTTATATCTGTGTGTTCTGTGTTTTTTTATCTTTTCTGTATTATTTATCGTATTCATATCATTGCACATTCAATCACATCTGTGTTTGGTTCGCGCTTTCGCACAACATTTTGGATGATCGAAGGATTTGTGAGGTTAAGATTGATATGTTGAATATGTTTTGTACCCACAAGAAAATTGTGTTTTTTGACCGTTGGTTGGAGTCATTTGATTAGTCAAATCGATAATGGTTTTTAGTTAGAGTGATTTGAGTTTAGGAGTGCTTTGGTGAAATATGTTGTCAGATGTTGGTTTTGCATGTAAGTTTTTGAAAATGATCAAATTTGGGTCACATCAGAATGCTCTCATAAAGAAACTGGATATAAATGGATGATCCATGCAAAAGTCAAATGATTCTTTTGGTATTAGGTAGTTTAATAATCCATTTAAGAAAGATTGAGACCACAAGCTTGAAAGCGGCAAGAAATGGGCCTGTGGTACGATCAAACGCGAATTAGATTGATCCCGCCGGGGGTCGGTCGAAGGGCATGAGTTTTTTTTCGTGCTGCGCGAATGTTGTCCCCCTTTGCTGGTTGAGGCTCGGCCTTTCTTGTTTCTCTGCAGGTGCTTGTGGATTTAGAAGATACCTATTTTCCACGGAAAACGCAAAAGTGCGACAAGGGGGCTTACATGAAGCGTGAGGAAGCTTGACTTTTCATGAATACCCATTAATTAATTTATCATAATTAGTCCTAATATTGTTTAATTTATGCTAATTTATCTTAACCTAATTTTAGTCTGTGATGGATTTCCCTAATCTAGCCTAATTGGAATTTAATTTAGAGCAAATTTCCCTAAGTTAATTTAGTTGAAATGAAAATATAAATTGTAATTTGTGGAATTAGTTTGGAGTATTGAAATTAACTTATGATAAATATATGGATTTAGTATTATATATATGAGCTTAAAATAAAATAATAACGATCGAGGGTCCAAGGTAGCTATGATATAGCTTACCATACAAGATTCTACACTATGCCATACTTATCAAATACATATGCATCCAATGAATATGATTTTTCCTAAGGAGTTGTAAAGAAGAAGATGAGAGAGAGAGAGAGGACCAAGGAATCATCATCAAAACCAAAAATCATCGAAAACTTGGTAAGTAAACCCTCCATGATTAGAACTTTAGTATCTTAAAAACTAAGAATTTTTTATAGGAGAAGGGGATTTTATAGAATTTTTTTGAAAATAACGAGTTAGATTTTATTAAGGATTTTGATTCGTTTTTTGTATTTAGGTACTTTAAATGATGTCTATAATATAAGGAATGAAAACAATCATTTTGTGGATGTTTGAGACCAAAAAATTGTTTTGGATGGGATTTTTGAAGGAGCGGAAGTTGGAAATCGCTGTAGTTGCAGGCCGGTATGAACACCAATATATCGCCCGGTATACCAACTAGCATACCAGTAGCTACCGGCCTTTTGTAAATATTTAGCCCAAGTTTTATACCCGAGGGATGAATATCCGGTATGACCACTGGTATACCACACAATATATCAGTCGGCATACCGGTTAGGGTACCGTTTGGGGGAAAATTAATAAAAATGAATAGGAATGATAGGAAAGCCTAAGAATTATGATATTAAGCTAAGGTTTTAAAGGTTTTAAGTTTTATTAAGAGGAATTATAAAACTTAGAGATACAAGGAAAATTATAATAAATTAAGGACACAAGTTTAATAAGTTTAAGTTATATCTAATAAAGATTTTCTTATTATTGTATACAAAAATTAAGGATTAAAGCGCGTTATTAGGTGAGTGACTCAACCCTTTATGTTATGACCCATCCTGATTTATGGTTGAGTCAATGATCGGCCATGGGTGAAGATCTGCAAGGCCTTCTGAAGACAAATAGTTTAGGGATTTTCAAAATAACTTTAAAGAGTACTGATATCAAAGTTCGAAGTTTACATTAAATAATCATATTTTAAAAGTGGATACATCCAAATAAATAAGTATTGTCCTTCTGAAATACAATACATGAATACAACCCAAATTCGAGCCATCTACTAAAAGAAACTTATGCAAAATCTCAATAACTGAGTGAACTCTAAGCTTCAGGTATATCGCTCATAATGTTACTTGTTGCATCAACAATGTCATTAGCACTATGGCCAGTGTAAGTCTAAATATGATATATTTTTTGGTCATACGATACAAGTATATTTCAATTCTGATGATAAATGAAATAATAATGAAATTCTAAAACATGGCATATTCATGAGTATATTTATGTTCTACCCATTTAATGGCTCTGATGTGATATAATTACATCTACTGATTCTATTCTAATCATGTGAGTATTCTTATGTTCTAGCCATTGAATATCTCTGATGCATATTAACGATGTCTACTAAAACATATGTTTATGGTAGCTAGTTGAGTAGTAGGGCACGACTCCACTAAAAATTAAATGGAATATTTTGTTCATTTAATCATTTGGCAATGATCCCATCTTTACCTCTCCTTGTTACAATCTTCATCTGTCCCCTAAAGGGTCAGGGAACCATACTAAGTAGGTGGTCCACTTTTAAGGACTCGACATACTGAACTGATATACTGAATGGTAGGTCCACTTAAAAAAACATCATATTGAGCTGATATATTGAATGGTAGGTCCTCTTAGGAACCCACCATACTGAATTGATATACTGAGTGTGTTGAACTATCATACTGAACACAAATACTAAACTAACATACTGAACTAAAATACTGAGTATACTAAACTAAAATACTAAACTCTTAATGTTGACTATAACTTCCTTTACTGGATAATATACAACTGATGAATATTGAAATCAATATGTACATAACCCTGATTCCATGCTTTTGTATATGGCATCGTGGCTCACATTTGTCATTTATATATTGCTCGTTTTTTCTATAAAAACCAACTATGTTTAACATTATCATATAGCTTATGATAATGGGTCCATGCTTCTAACGCATCGCAAAAAATCATCATATAGAGACTCACCTGAATATGCTTACAATTTCCTTGTTTTAATCCTTCTTCAATTGATTCCGGGACCCAAATGTGATAATATAATATTATAGAGTTCCATTAATGATTTTATTTTATCTTTTAGGCCTTCAACACAATATTGGTCGAACAGTTTGTCCAGACCTTCAGGCCGAAAAGAGTGTTGCTGAATACTGCCCAACACTACCTGAACAAGCCTTTGCCAAATGGGGCACACTAGGCCAAAACATCCTCTTCCAAACAGGATATTAAGGCCAAACACTAGCCCTGGGCTGGACAAGTCTTATTGAACACAAAACCATCAAATAGGCCGCTAGCTCATCTAACAGAATGCTTAAGGGTTATCAGGAGTGGCCGGTTTCTCAAGGAATTCCTCATAGGAGGTGGAAATGGTGTTCTCAAGGGACTGAAGAAAAAGGGATCAGACAGGGTGATCCCTTATCCCCTCTTTTATTCAATGTGGCAGTGGATGGTTTGAGTATCTTATTTGATAGAGCTAAAGAAGTTGGTCTCATTAGAGGTGTCTCTCTGGGCAATTCTGGCCTTTCGATCACTCATCTTCAATTTGCAGATGACACAGTGATCTTCTGTAATAATGATGCTCTAGAGATAATTAATGTCAAAAGAATTTTGAGATGTTTTAAGATCATCTCTGGGCTGAGCATCAATTTCACAAAAATTGTACTAATAACAGCAGGTCTCTCAGGAGGTAATGCTGAGAGTCTAGATGAGGTTATGGGCTGCAATTCAGGGAATCTTCCCATAAAATACTTGGGTATTCCTATTGGTGCAAATCCTAGGAGAATAGAGACCTGGAAGCCCATGTTAGAGCGTATCAAACAAAGGCTATCCAAATGGAAAGCCAAACTGCTATCAAAGGCTGGGAGGCTCACGCGTATAAAATCTACCTTGGCAAGTCTGCCTATCTATTATATGGCTTGTGGTAGCCGGACCCTAACCATCTCGGGCCGGACCCCGACTATCCGGATCAGCCCAACAACCGAATCCAATACATATCTCCCGGAGCAACCCAGGGTCGTCGGCCTCACGGACCTCCGGACATACACTGCTTTCGGACAGATCTGGTGGATCATCATGTGTTCGACATCCTAAGCAGTCTCAACGGACACCAGAAGGAGCCAGGTCGGTCCGGCCATGCGGTCTCCTTCAACCTTCGGTATTACTGTCCGGACGTCAAGGAAGCCCAGTGATCGGCACACAAAAGTACTGTTTTGAGTGCCTTTATACGTTGTTTATATCGCGTAGTTTGTGTTATATTGCTTTCGTTTAGTACACATTTCGTTTAATGTTGTTTTGTAGCTCTCAGTTGTTTTACAGGTTATTTTGTGCTCTCTTGACGTTCTCGGATGCCAAATTTATATTCCTCGCATTTTTCGGGAGTTTGGAAGTTCATTCGCGATGCCTAATGGTCCATGCATGTTACACTATTGAAGTTTGAAGTGATTTTGGGCACATAATGTGATTTTTGGCCTTATTGAAGTTCTGTCAGCATTTTCAAGCCTGTGCACCGATGCACATAGACCATTGCACCGGTGCAATTTTATCAAAGAAAAGCAGTGGACATTTCCACATCAGGTGCACTGATGCACCAAATGCCCTGCACCGGTGCAGGATGTTCTTCTCTCTCACCAACTATAGTTGCAGTACACAGGAGCTACAATACATGCATGGGTTGAAGATGATTTCACAGGTGGGGATTTCCAATGGGTTTTCATTGAATCAACTTCGCGCAGAGAGACAAATTTACATGGGTTGAATTTCGAGTTACAATGCTGGGTTTCAATTGGTGTCCAAATCGAAATTGGGGAAGATGATGTTCACACAGTGATGGGTTCCATGGAAATCAAATACATACAGTACATTGCGATTTGGGTTCGAAGATGAGGTTACACAGCTGCAACTTGTGGATCAATTCAACTCAAATGATTTTGATGTGGTGTTTCACGCAAAAGATAGATACACGAAATGCTACAGCACATTTGATGTTCACGCTGGCGATTTGTTAGCGCGCAAGGGTTGGCGATTTTGTATCTTTGCGAAGAGGAGTTCCATGATTACACACAGAGGAGTTCGAATAGGGTTTCAATTAAGTTGTTTTTGGGAAGATAGATACACGCAGGGGGAGATACGTGAGTACACAACAATGGTGATTTGCACCTTTTCGATTTAGGGTTTCTACGCGAAGAAGATGAAGTTTGGTTGAGGATTTATGCAGGGGAATAAAATCGCACATGGATTCCAACGTCAGATACAGATTGTGCGATTTGTGTTCTTGCTATTAATGGATTTCACGTTGAAATCGATTTTATGCTGGGAAGAAATGATTCTCGAAGGATTTTGAAGAATCTGCAAGTGGGTTTCAAATCAGGGACTGAGTTGATTTTACTAAAGGATTTGAATTAATTCACACGAAGAAGAAGATGGAGGAGTCCCATTGTTTCTGGGATGAAATCGCAGCTTGCTACAATACGAATTTTCTATTGCATCGGTGCACCAATCGTTTGCACCGGTGCACACAATGCTTGGAACCCACTGCTCAAATTCTGTTCAACTTTGCACCGATGCAGCCCTATCTTGCACCGGTGCAAACTTCTCCTGGGGCAATTTTTACACAGTTTTGAAAGGCATTTTTTATCCAGAATATTAGGGAGTATAAATATAAATTTGTAAAAGATATACCTACGTTTTTTACTCCAGAATATAATGTCTTGGGGTTTTTGGGAGGTGAGAGTTTCTCTCTTTACCTTCCCCACCTTCTCTCTTATTTTCTTTGCACTTCCATGGAGATATTGTAAGTTTTTCATTTATTAAAGTTGTAGCTCGTCATTTTCTCTTTCCATTTCTGTAATTTATTTGATGGCTCGTGTTCATGTTTTTATATATTTTATTGTGTGTAGTGTTATGGAGGGCTAGCCTCTAGGATTGGTCTTGGAGTGGCTAGTACTCCTTGACCTAGGGTGATTTGAGTGCACCTTTGTGTGTACTTTTGTGGTTAGTTTAGAGCAGCCCATGTCCATCTATTCGGTCTCGACTCGGCGTTGTTAACTTGTTGAATGAAAGTCGCCATTTTTGTGGTACTTACATTGCTTGAGCTATGTCACGCCAAGTGCTCGACAAAATGCACCAACGGACTAGGATGCCTTGAACTCACCCATATATCTATCGTTTGGATGTCTTGATATTATTTAGACGATCGGAGCATGTAGTTCTTGCTTTCGGACTAAATTGGAAGTTGTTATCTAATCGATAGGTTGTTGACACTCCCGTGGCACATCCTATGCCCTTATCGATGTCACTTCTATATTTAGATGATTTGTTCTAAGTGAACCGAATCCTAGCGTCTATTTAATCTCTCGACTCCCGTGGAATCCAATCTATCCTAGATTAGGCGCTAGCTACCTCCTCGACCATTCCGCTTTGTTAATCTATTTTTCATCCATTTAGTTTAAGTCTTAGTTCTTATTTCTAAAATCAAAACCAATTCAAGGGTTGCGTCCTTCCGTAAACACTTGGCAAAACCAAACCTCTTTACTAAGCAAATTCCCTAGACTCCGTCAACTCTCTGTGGTTCGACCTCGATCTTGCCACTCTACTAGCTAGAGTAGTATTTTCGTGTTTTACAAATTATCTTTTGTCTAGTTCACCGATTCCCGTTTAACTAACGACGCGGGAATCGCGCTACCACCCAGCGTTTCCACTCCCCACTGGGAGAGGGGACAAATTTTATCGACGGACAGTCCAATGCCGAAGGGGTCCACCATCGGCAGCGGCAGAGAACAATGACATCCGGCAGGTGGCACTCGGGTCGGCCGTACAATTGCTGACGTGGCTCGGGTCGGTTCAGCGGCCCAACAACACTATAGGGCTGACGTCAGCACCTGGCCTCCCGCCCGTATGCTTCACACGCTTGCATTCTTGGCGCCAAAAGTCAGCACCCCTATAAATACCCCATGAAAACACTGTTCAAGGGGGAGAGACGATATATTCTGGTAGCTCTCCGACTCTCATTTCAGCTTACAGTTACCTTCTCCAATCGTTCCTGACTTAGCCATCGGAGGCCCCTCTCGGTCGCTGCCGACCGGTGGGCACTGACCCTTGTTTTGCAGGAGCCAAGCAGGTGTCCCTCTTCTCTTATAGGTGACCGCGCAGCTAACCGGAGCATTCTCCCCCAGTCATCCGGCCATCATCCGAAGGACTCTCAGAACCCTCCGGATTCTCAGTCACCACAATTGGCGTTCACAGTGGGACGTGACGTTCTCACGCTCAGGTGACCGACGATCTACCTCTTTGCTGAGCAATTCCTTCCTCTCCAATGGCCGTTGACGACGCCCGCGACCATCACCACCGCCGACTGTCTCCTCCTGCTCCCCTTCCTGCTGTAGCTGTTGCCGACCCTCCTCCAGCCCTTGTGGGATCCACATCCCAGCCACAGCCTGACGAGCAACTCCGTCAGAAGGACCTCGAGATTTCCTTCCTCAAGGACCAGCTAGCGAGACTCGCCGGAGCTTCAGCCTTAGATCCTCTCGTTCGTACCGAAACCTTGCAGGACGACTCAAAACGCAACACCAGGAGGTCGGACCTGGAGCGTTCGGGAAGGCTGAACGATCACGGACGCACGGATAGAGGAAATGCAGTTCGCCGATCCCCCATCCGAAAGCGCCAGTCGGAAGGCCATCCTGCCCGGACACCCAGGAACCAGACTTCTATCAGCGCTGCTTCCAGCTCTCGTTCCGGTCACACGTCGTCCACTCTGCCCATGGAGACTTCTGAAGCAAGTCATAGGCACCGCCGGCGAAGGAACACTCAGCGCTCCGGCCATATTCCCATAATCCAGAACTCCCCACCCTCGGCGGGGGATCTCAGGGACCACATCAACCGAGTCCGGCAAAGGGCGGCAAGCCCTAATAGGAGGGCTGTTCAACAAAGGACGTCCGTGGATGCCAGGCTCCGGCAGCTCAGTCTATCACCATTTGTTCCGGAGATCGAACTGGCGACCCTCCCGGCTGGCTTCAACCTGCCCAGGTTCACCAAGTATGACCCCAAAA
>NMUG010003839.1:0-14398 GCA_002855965.1 Monotropa hypopitys
GCTTTTCCTCTTAAGATATATGATGCATCATGTTGGCATGTTTACTTGGCCCATTTCATGCTCAATCTTCCATATATGTGGAAAATAGTTGATATTGCATTTCGTGTCCAGTATGCAATATTCTAGATCTAACACTAAGAGAAGATTTGCATTTCGTGTCCAGTATGCAATATTATAAATCTAACACTAAGAGAAGATATGCTAACACTTTTCCATATTCACTTCGTGGATGGTCAATAGTCGCAGAGCTGCAATGGGCGCAGTTTGGTTGGAAAAAGTACTTTCATGAGAAAAGGGGATTTCTTTTGTCTTGTTTCCTATATTGGACAAGAGAGCTCCCATGCTATCTTTTGCGGAAGTTGTCAAGACCTAAACGCCCTTAGTTCTGTCCCTTGCGCTGCTAATCCAGTGAAGGAGCTGAGAAAGAGAAGTTCTGGATCATGAATCCCGAGTCCTCCCACCCCCACCTTCACCCCACCCCCACTACAAAGTAAGCACTAGGCACTGAAGTGGCTTAAGATTATCGGAGGTGGTGGAGGTGAGAGCGCCTTAGGCGAAGAGGATAACAGGAGAGGAGCTTTGCTCTAGCCAGAAACATGGGATTATGTCTCCTTCATTGTATTTGTGAATGTCTCTGTATGTAGGAGGGTCAAACCGTGGGGGATCACCATGAGTTGCACCCCTAAAAATGTCTATTTGGAAGTAAAAGAATGAATCTTCCAAAAAAAAAAAAACATTTCTTGAAATTATAAAAAAACGAAAATTCCAAAAAAATGTTCCTTTTTGGAAAAGAAACAAAAAAAATTGTAATTGTTAAAAAATATGTCTTTCCATTGCAAAAAAAATGAAGAAATTTTCGAAACAGACTTACGAAAATTATTACAAATTTTGTTCTAACCTACGTGGGATCCGGAAAAACTTCTATCTCAATTCTTAGATGATATATACAATTCTTTAAATTTTTTTAAAATAAATACCTTTTTTGTGAACAATACGTTTTAAATTATTTAAATTATTTCCAAAGGGGTTGACCGAGTTGGTCGTTGTCTGAGACTTAGGAATTTGCTCTTCCTCTAGGTCTCAAGATCGAAACCTCTTGGAAACATCCTCTCCTTTGGGCCAGCCGCACAGAGCGAAGCTCTGGCTATAAGCGGGGTCCCCAGTAGCTGGCGCTGGGATTGGTTCCCTCAGGACTAGTCGTGGTGCACGTAAGCTGGTCTGGACACCTGAGTTATCAAAAAAAAGAAGAAATTATTTAAAAATTTTCAAGATTTTCTTTTTCATGAATTGGAGAAATTTGGTTGACATTTTTTCTCAAAATAATAGAAAAAGCGACGTTTTTCTTATCAAAATCTAAAAAAAAGGGACCCGAGTATTTTTCTTGTCATCGTTCACTGTGGACCCTGAAAGAAGAATCCATATCCGTCTGTAGAATCTAGTTCCATAAACAAAGAAGGAATCTAGAAGAATGGGGAGCACATTGAATCATCCGAGTCAGAGGAAATAGCCGCCATGGGGGCTGAAATGTTGGAATTGAAGAATGACTTCAAGAATATGAGTGACCTGTTCGAGAGTTTGGTCGTTTTCTTCTTGAATACCCCATTACCCACTCCAAGAAAAGTCGGTCTTCGAAAGTACCTATAAGCATCACCGTTTAAGGAGAAGAAGAGGATATGTTTGCCCCTCGAGCCAGAACTGAGGACCACATGCACAATTCCATCTTTTTTGTGTCCTTTTCTTTACGTTCCTGGTATTGAAGTTTCTTCTTCTGCTAAGGGATATCTTTCTTGGTACTGAAATTGCTTCTTTCAATTTACCATCAATCATTTTATGGCTCAAAAGCCCCAGTTTCCGAGTTCAACCCGAAACCCTAGATTTTTCAATTTGGGTATTTTTGGGAAATTAAAGTGAAATCATGAAATTGAATCCTCCACTTACTACCTAGTGTGATTTAAACCCCAATACAACCCACCCCATACTGGATTTAAGCCTATTACTTAGAGAAATGTATGAAAATCGAAATACAACTTGAAAACCCATCAAACTCAAATCTATGGCACAAACAATATACCTACACACCAACCATACACGCACATATGCACACACACACACACAAAGAGAGAGAGAGAGAGTGAGAGAGAGAGAGATTCCTACCTCTTAGAAGAAGAAAACGAATATCGTAGGTGAGGGTCTCTTTACTATCAAGGTCTACACATGGCCCAATGTGAAGCTCTAGCGACGATCTATGACATTTGTAAAGGAGATATGCCTAAATCCTTGCTAGATTGAGAGTTAGAAAGGAGAGAAGGGAGAGATATGGTAAAGATAGATGCATGCTCTATTTTGTGTTTTCGAGAGAGATGAGAGTTAAAATGAGTTAAACATCAAAATAAAAAGAGTCTGTCGACCACCTTCGTTTGGACGACCGAACCTCCTCGTCCGGACAACCAAACTCGAAACATCCAAGGAATGGCCTTAAGAAATTTCGTCCGGACCACTAATACACTTTGTCCGAACAACCAAGGACCCTTATATGGATGACCACAACCTCGACCGGACCATCCTTCCTGCAACATAACTTGGGTTTCCGCCTACTTCGTCCAGATCACGCTGAATCTCGTCCGGACGAACCTATCAGAAAATCTAAAGGATGGTCTATTGCTCTCCCGATGCTTCGAACATGATCCCGACAAAACTAGGGAACTTATAGACGGATTTGGCAACTTCAAAATCGAGATGAGACGATCTAAACAATTCTTACAAGTTCTCTTTCACAAAAACAAGTCTAGTGTTAATTATAAAGTAAAAGCGGTTTTATACCTCACATTCCGAAAAGACATCTAAAATTACTGCTCTAAAAGGCCCCGCCTAGAGCTTCCTAGGCCCTGCCTAGGCACTAGGCGGCAGTGGTCTGCCTAGGTGCCGCCCAGGGACTAGGCAATAGTGATCTGACGCGACTAAGAAAAAATATTATATATTTGATAACCAAATCAAACTAAATAGAGCCTTAAGTCACAAATATTATATATTTGATGTTATAGAAAAATTTCATGCATTATTCATTGTTATATTAGGTAAATATTAATTCTCTTAATAAACAAATAACTGCATAGCCCGCGTAGATCTCCGCCTAGTCTCCCGCCTAGGCCCTAGGTGCTAGGCCCTCCTCGAGCGCCTAGCGCCTAGCGCCTAACGCCTTTTAGAACATTGTCTAAAATCATTTTGAAATTTCAGGTTACATCCTCCCCTCTTTAAAGAAATTTCGTTCTCGAAATTCGACAAAACTGGAATACAGGGTGCAATAGGGAAACATATCCGAATAACCAATGGTCTACAAACTTCCACAACCACTACACTCCCATCACGCATTACACATCATTATATGAAAATAAATTCCCGACATATGCCAAGGTAACGATACGAGACCATCATCCATTCCTAACAAGCAAAAAAAGTCCCCACTCAATGGTCTCTACATCGACGATCCAAGAATCAACATGGAAATCATGGGGATACACCCCGATACAATAAAGGACACACCACCGATACACCACACATTATCCCACAATAAATTCGAACCAATTCCCAAGATTGATAGTGCCAAGAATGGACACACAAATGCAACATACGACAATGCCGATATTGAACCAACAACGAAGGGTATTCACAACTTTGGGTCAAAACTCATCGTCTACATTGCTATAATAAGCCACATATCCAACTCATAACAGGATACAAGGATACTGGATATGACACATCCAAAAAATTTCCAATGCATCAATATAGCAACACGAAAATGTTTTTAAACGTGTAATAAGTCAAGGAACGTCTACAAACGATTCGAGTTTATGAAACCCATACTAGATAAAATGACAAACTCATAGGTCAAAATCACCCCACCCCACACATTTTTGCACCAAAGCCCCAATTATTCCACTTAGCAGTACAACTTTACCTCTACGAGTCAGCACAAGACTCACACTAGCACACTGCACGCCATAACATGCCCAACTCTGTCGCACCCCGCCCTGACTACACTACTCCAACGCGGTTGTACTAGGCGGGGGTCGATGTAATCAAGCATGATTTTTCTCTTTCCATTTAAGTTATTATGTGACTATTTCATTTTCATTTGATTATTCCCATTCACATATCCCAATCATATTCCTAAAAAGATTTCATTAATAAAAGGAATTATATAAGATTCACACTGATACAAGTGACGACTAACTGCAACGGAAATAAATTTAAGCATTAAAACTTAATATTTTTCACTGATACAACATGCTTAAATCAAAAGTGAAAGCACAACTACAATGTCCTGATCCATGTACTACTAAGGTGTACACGTGCTGAGGTACAACGAGTCCTATCTACGTTATCCAGGTGTGACTCCTATGAACTAGTAATGGACCATCATCTCTCTCTTCTATCCAACTCTGTGACATCCATAAATGGGAAACACAAGGATATGTAAGTTACACAGTAATTTAAACAAGTGAAAATCACTGCAAACAACACATAACCGTCGTATAAGAACACATACACGACAAGCCGTATAGGAACACATCCACGGCAAATACATCAATAGGGTACTTTGGTGCGTCAGCCCATGACCACTGGACTACATAGGTGATTTCCCAGTCCATATTCGCACACATGATTGCCCAATTCCACATTTACACATAATAATCAAGCGCATAAATTAAAATGCAACCTATATACTCATAGTGCTTTGCTGTAAACATCGATTGCCTTATTTCTTAGAGGGCTCGATTCTGCTCGCTTCTCCACCTGTCCAAGCTAAAAATGCCAATTACTTGAGACAAAATATAGTTTGAACAATAATATAAAGGCATAAATAAATTAATTGAAATGCATAATTCGCCTTTTCTTAATTTCCTTTCTCATTTCCGTTTATACCATCCTTTTTCATTTATTTATATTTTATT
Organism: Monotropa hypopitys; assembly: GCA_002855965.1. NCBI lineage: Eukaryota > Viridiplantae > Streptophyta > Magnoliopsida > Ericales > Ericaceae > Monotropa > Monotropa hypopitys. The sequence goes on from NMUG010003839.1 coordinate 4,953, forward strand.
TTAATTTTTTATTTTATTTTTCCTTCTTTTCCTTACTACCATAATTTCCACATCATATTCATATATCGATATGCGCCTCTGATTCCCCTCTTCAATTTTTCCACTCGATCACATTTCGATTGATTCCCTACCGACATCACATATCAATATGTGCTCACCCTCCCATTTCGATATGAGTCACATATCGGTATATGACTTTGATTCTCGCACACCGAATGAATCACATTTCGATTGCCAACTAGCCTTACATATCTATTGACACAACTAACATCACATATCGATACTTGACTAATTTACATATCGGTATGTGACATCTTCGGATGGAAATCCAGAATACACAAGTACTATTCATCATCTTCAACAATGATTTGCTGAAACCCAGACACCCCAATCATAATTTTCATTTAGTAAATCAACAAGTAGTGTCCATACTAGAACATACACATGCAAAACACCTTTATTTGGTTTTAGAACTCATCAAACCATTAATTTCCATAAAACTCATCCAAAACCCACTTGTACGACTTTATAATTGATTTCTAAATTCTAACCAAAACCCATTGAAAATTCCGGAAATCAAATAGCAATAAGGGTAAATTAAATCCGTCAAGTCCTTTAATTTAACTAAAGTTCACACACACACAAACCCATTCTCATACAAATTTAGAAATCAACCAATAAATTAATTTGAGTTCATCTTACCCGATTGGATTGAGTTCGCTAAACTTTTGGTTGAATCCTCAAGCCAACTCCCAAGCAACCCAGTAATTTCCCTTTTTCTCCTCTCTCTGATCCCCTCTCTCTAAGATGTTTTTGAGAGTTCTGAGTTCACGATTATGTGATTCACTTGCCCCACCGTTTGAAAATTAATTGATTTAGATACAGACAAAGCTCATCGCTCAACTTCCAATTGACATTTGTAAAATTTCCATATTTCGATATGTTTTAAGTTCCATTGCATTCCACTTCGATATAGGATTCATCCTTCTCACATTTTGATATACCCTTAAGGCATACCCATTCCTCACAGATGTTACACATCGATATGTGCCCTTACACATATCGAAATGCGTTGGCTTTCCCCAGCCAAAATCCAGAGAGTTTGTTTGCACATATCGATTGGTTCCTGAACACATTTCGATATGTGACCACTGCATGGTCACATATCGAAATGTGCACCCTTTATACATTTCGGTATGTGATCATTCCTCAAGCCAAGGAACAATGAACAAAGAGTATATATTTCGGTATGTGCTCTTTTCAACCTATGACCACATTTCGATATATAAATTCATTTAAGCCAATATCAAGCAACCTAACCCAGCCTTTCTAACTTGTTTCTAACACTTCCAATACATCTTACAACATTTTTTCTTAAAGTTTCCTTATCCAATATTCCCATCAACTCAATGAGGTTATTCTAACATGAAAATTCACATATTTTAAGCTAAATACAGAATTAAAATTGCAATAAATTTAAATTGCGACAAATTTTCTAAACAGGATATTACAAACTCTCAAACCAACGCACACCGACAACCGCATACATACCCATACACACAAATACAACCAATCCCACACACACCTAGTGCGGTAATAGAGTAACTTCTCAAAATTTGTTTTGAAATGCGCCAGCCAGCCACCTTCTCAAATCAATCTCTCCAAGTTATTCTTACACTACATGACACAGACAACAACACACGCACCCGATCAAGTGAAATACAAATGTCGGTGCAATTGACAAAAGGGTACTCATACAGTATACAAATAATCTCAAAGAGACTATATATACTCTAGCAATAAACACACCTCGCCAAACTTACCACCAAGCTCATACCCAGACTACATGCAAATCACTCCATTAAACGCTCCCACCATAAAGATACATCCCAAGGAGACATACGCAAACGCCGTACCCAAGCCCCTAGACAAACCAGATAGCATCCAAAACCCAACAGCAATTTAGAAACGACTAAAATCAATTACCAACCGCGACAATCCAATCGTTTTGCCACAAGAAACATTCGCTAAAAAAGAAGGGAGGTAGATGGGATAGACAAATACGTCTCAAAATAAAAATCGTCTCATCTAACGAGTCCAAAGTGAACCTCTATAAGAACAATGAGGTACATCATATGGAAAGAAGGAGGTTGTAGATCGATCGTGCAAATAGCATGAACTCTACGATGAGTCCTCTGACTCTGCATGGAATCCTGACCATGAGCACTCAAACCAACTCTCCTCGTCGGTGGTTGTATTAATAACCCCGATTCTCTTTGGATCAACTCCTTCTGCGGATAGTTCCTTTTCACGTGCTCTATACAGCCACACTCAAAGTAAGACAGTTGTAGACATTCTGCACAATAATGACCCAAACCTTCACTTCTCTTGCCATATCTTTCTTGGGTTCTATCACCCTTACACATTCAAACATCTCGGCAAAATTACGGATTCTTTGGCTCATCACTATCCATTGAACCAAAGAATGAAGACCTTTCTCGAAACGTTTGCATTTCCTCTCTTCTGAACTAACCAAGTCCGGTGTAAAGCGTGAAAGTGCTTGGAATTTGATAGCATACCGCATCACAGTCATATCCCCTTGCTCTAGCTTCTCGAACTGCTCTCTCAAATGATCACGATATGACTCTGGGAAATATTGACCTTCAAAGATTGCCTCGAACTGGGCCCAAGTCATTTCCTCCCAAGGATTCTGGACTCCCAGTTGGTCATCTTGCCTCACTGCTCTCACCGCATCTCTCTTGGCCTCAACAATAACATTCCATCATTCACTAGCCTTACTGGTCGATATGTAGAAAAAGACACGCAGATTATTTTCCAAGATACCCAGAGTGTCCAAGATCTTACGGATCTCAGAAACCAGTGGTTCGCCTCCACCGAGCCACCCTCACCATCAATCCTAGGCAAATTCATCCTTCAAAACTCTCGCAAAGCCTCAATCATGTAGTTTCCCGTATCCACTCTAAAGACATTAGTTCCCCAGTTGGCCTCCACCATAGCCGCCGCTAGCTCTCGAACGAAATGACTAAGAGTGATGAATTCCTCCGGAGCTGGTTCATCCTACCCGATCTCCCGGTTCTAAGAGGTAGGGAGAGACATTCCTACCTCTTAGAAGACGCAAACAAAAACCCTAGGTGAGTGTCTCTTCACTATCAAGGTCTAAATATAGCCCAATGTGAAGCTCTTGCGACAATCTATGATGTTTGTGAAGGTGATATGCCTAAATCCTTGCTAGATTGAGAGTTATTTTGTGTTTTCGAGAGAGATGAGAGTTAAACTGAGTTGAACATCAAAATAAAAAGTGTTTACCACCTTTGTTCGGACCACCGAACCTCCTCGTCTGGATTACCAAACCCGGAACATTCAAGGAATAGCCTCAGGACACTTCGTCTGGACCACCAACACCCCTTGTCTGGACGACCAAGGACCCTCGTTCGGATGATCACCGCCTCGTTCGGACCATCCTTCCTGCAACATAAGCTGGGTTTCTGCCTACTTCGTCCAGACCACACTGGACATAGTCCGGACGAACCTACCAAAAAATCTAAAGGATGGTCTATTGCTCTCCCGATGTTTCGAACATGACTCCGACAAAAAATAGGGAACTTATAGAGGGCTTTGACAACTTCAAAACCGAGACAAGACACTCTAATCAATTTTAACGAGCTCTCTTTCACAAAAAGAACTCAGGTACGAATTATAAACTCAAGATGGTTTTATACCTCACATTCCGGAAAGACATCTAAAATCATTTTGAAATTTTGGGTTACATTACCGGTGTACGATCACGAGCAAACTATCGACGATCATGCGGACCAGAGTCCATCGGAATAGGATGAGAGGCATTAGTGTTGGGATGTTGGGAAACAGAAGCTTCACGAGCGTAAACTAAAAGGTGGGGTGGGAGGAGAGTGGACTTGGATATAATAGGATAATTTGGAATAGCATATACTGGAAGCCTAGATGTGTACTTCTCAGGAGGCACATCAGTAGGAAATGTATCCATATAAATTAGGTCTTCTCGGTTGAACACTGTTTCGATTCCATTGAGATACATTGACAAAAAGTAGTACACTCTTTGGAAATATAAGCCTCCGCAATTGAACCTTCTGGATGAGCATTATTGGAAACCAGCCCTTTTAAAACTCCAAGAAGCCTAAAAAAAGAATTTTAGAAGATGAATTTTATTTCACTTAACTTTAAGTTTAAAACCAAATACCTTTCGATTGGGTACATCCATCGATATTGGACGAGGCCTCCAAGAATTGCCTCACATGGCAAGTGAATAGCTAGGTGAACCATGACATCAAAGAAAACGGGAGGAAAAAACTTCTCGAGCTTGTAAAATATAAGAACGATATGATCTTCGAGCTTCTCCAAATCTAGTTTTTAACCTTTTAGAGCATAGTTACTGAAAGAAATTTCCTAACTCGAATAATGTGGTACCGAGTTCCTTGTTAAGTAACCCACACATCCCAATTAGAAGAAGTCGTTGTAAAAGCACATGACAATCATGACTTTTGAGGCCCGATAATTTACCACCTTGTGTACTCATACAAGAAGAGATATTCGCTGCATAGCCATTGGGAACTTAATTGATTTTAAAAAGTCACAAAAGTCCATCCTCTCTTTTGAAGACAAAGTATATAATGCAGTGGGCTTCTCATATGAGTCATCTGCACGCTTTTTAAGTGCAACTCCTTGCGTATCTTCATATCTTTCAAGTCAAGGCGTGCTTTATTCGTATCCTTGTTCTTCCCATCTATGCTCAATAATGTCCCCAACAAGTTATCAAGTATGTTCTTCTCTATATGCATGACATCAAGGCAATAACGAAGCTTGATTGTTTTCCAATAATGCAATTCAAAGAAAATGCTTCTCTTACACCAATTTAGAACATGATTTTCTCATCTCTGTCTCTTCTTATTGTTTGGATGCTTTCCCATCTCCTCGTACGTCCCCAAATCAATTTGAGCTATTATATCTTCCCCTGATAACTCAAATGGCCTTGATCTATCCTCAATTTTACCATTAAAGAGTTTGCTCCTTCGCCAAATGTGATTCTCAGGCAAGAACCGACGAGCCCCTGTGTATCCTATCTTATCCCTCAAACGTTGCGATGATGAGTTCTCATTGCAAATGGGTCAAGCCAGATAGCCATGTGTTATCCACCCAGACAAGTTACCATATGCAGAAAAATTATTAATAGTCCACATAACAGCTGCGTGCATTCTAAACGTTTCTCCAATATAAGCATCATAAGCTGTTAGTAGAAATTGTTAGTTACACAACTAATTGCAACAAATTCCTTTCTGTTAGAAGGAATATAAAAATAGATAGCATGTAACCCAGAAGAGAGTAATGAGAACTTACTTCTTGCAATATTCTTCATCGCCTATTTCTGTTCTGAATTCTCGACCTCTATCTCTTCTATTTCCTCTTTATATTTCTGTTTCTATCTTCTTTCTTTTTTCAGTTCACTTTACGTTATGGTTTATGGGAAATCAAGGTTAGTTCAGAGACGATTCTGACACCCTTCTTCTTCACTTTTCTCAGCTCTTCCTTCCTGTCTAGGGTTATTTCCTGATTTAAGAAACCCATTCAGTCACAGGATCCGAGACCGACCAACATACAACCCAAGAAAGAATTCCAGTATAATCAAAACCTTACCTGGCGTGTGGAGCCGTGCAGGGGTACAAGGGTGGGCTCGAATCCATCTGTCTGAGAGAGAGAAGATGGGGTGATGGCGGCAATACTCGTCTAAGAGAGATAGAGAGAGAGAGAGATAGATAGATAGAGATAGAGATAGAGAGATAGATAGATAGATAGATAGATAGAGAGAGAGAGAGCACATCAGACGGAACGGAACAGAAAAACTCATTTCAGAATTCGGAACTATTTTTTTCGGAAATTTTATTTCTGTTCCAAATTTGAAAATTTGAAAATTTTCTAACTCTGAAATTTTTATTGCACTAGAAATCTGAAAAATATCTTCTGATGAAAAAAAAATAATACGATAATATTAATATAAATACAGATTAAAGAGTATAATATCAAAATTTTTTAATATTCATAAATTTTAAAGTTATCATATGATTAATTGATCATTATGAATTTCATCTTCTCACTTACAACTACAAATAACATAAATATTAATTGAAATTTCTCATACAAATATCAATTCATATTCAAAATTTGTTCAGAAATTAATAAAAACTCTATGATTGGAATTTTTTCAGAATTTTTTCAGAAATTGGAAAAACCAAAGTATGTTCCAAATTCATTCCATTTTTTTGGAAAAATCAGAATTCGGAAAATTCGGAATGAAAAAAAACATTCTAAAATCGGAAAAAATCAGATCAGATTTTCGGAAATTTCAGAAATTCGGAAAAATGAACAGCCCTAGAGAGAGATGTGGTGAGGCAAGGGCTAAGGGAAGCGGGTACGCATGCGAGAGAGAAAGGGTGTTACCGGGTGAGAGATAGACGAGGTACAAAATGTACCCAATAATTTATTTGGTATTTTCAGTGACCACCAAACATTTTTGGCAACCAAATATTAAGCGCGCAATAATTTTTTTGTTCCGGCCAACCCTTTGGAGACTACAAAATCTGCTATTCTCGGATTGTAATTATTTTCGGTGACCAAAAAAAGTTTAGTCACCGATTCTATTACTTTCTGATTACAAATGTTGATAGTCACCAAAAGTAGTCACTAAAAATGTTTTTTTGGGAGTGATTTGTTTGATCAAATTTCATTTATTCGTACTTTTCCTTATATTTTTTGAATATCATACCTCCGAATTAAGGTTTCAATATTATCTGTTAGAATAATTGGTTTTATATAAGTGAGTTTATCCCAGATGTGTCCCCAGTGTGTCCCCTATTTCAAAGTAATATGATTTACTGGACGCCACATGATGTGTCCCATAGGTGTCCCCTAAGTATCAGTGTCCTCGGAGTGTCCGACACGGACACGACAAGCAATTAGGAGTTCATTGTTTCACAGGTGGCAGACAAACATTGATTGATCAGAAGTAAAACGACTGAACATGCACACAAGTACAGCTGGAATTGAATTTATTAAACAAGGAACATTAAGACTTCTTGAGACCATACAGAGGCTTGTGTAGATGTCAAATAAATTGTTCACTGTCCGAAACAATATAAGTTGGTCCACATACACTTCCTCTTGAAGATCACGAGGAAGGCATGGATTTTTTATCAAGTTGATATAAACCAATAGTGACAACCGACAACCGAGAGAAGATTCCGAACAGAATTCAGACAATCCCCACACGAGAAAAGTTCTCTAAAAAATGAACATCAAATCTGGGTCTACCCCTTAGCAACCATTCACGTGCTGAGATGTTCAGTGAAACCGTCCGGAAGATACTTCACTATATACACTTAGCGATGACCCAAAACTTGTTTTCCAAGAGGACAAGTAGTAAACTCTCAAATCTGATTCTAATGAAGAGCACTCATTTCCTCATCCATGGCTTGTTTCCATCCATGTACATACATTGCTAGTGAAAGACGATCATAAGTGTTGAAATATTTGAATAATGTGTATTCTTCTCACAAAGAGAAATTATTTATAGACCATAGGGCTGTCCACGGATCGGTTTGGGGCGGATTGGTTCGGTTCCCAATCTGATCTGCTCGAGGCGGATTTTTGTTTATTTCATCCGCTAACCGTCCGCGAGTCTTGTTTGGACGGATCAGTTTGGATGCGGTTTTTGGCGGATCAGTTTGGTCGGTTTGAGCGGATTTTGTCCAAGCTCAACTGTCTTCATAAATTAATAGAAAGAACAGTAAAATAAAATTGTCTAAAATAAAAAATTTCAAGATTTATTTTTTATGATATGATATGCTTAAATTATGTTTGATAGCGTAATAGATTATATAAAGATGCTAAAAAATAGGAGTGACGTGGGTTGAAATATTCCTCCAAGCAATAACATGTAGACAATAATAGTGGCTAAAATATAAATTAAATTATAAAGTGCCAAATGGGTTAGTTCCGTTGTAGATTAGTTAGAGATTAAATAATCAATGGAATAGAATGAGAATTAGTTAGAGATTGTGTCCATTTATTTCTCTTTTATTTTCATATTTATTCGCCTCCAATGTAACTAATTCTCGAATATAACGAGAGTGTGTTGGAGGTTACCAAATTCATCAGAGGAGTTATATGAATCAACTAGTGATAGCCCGTGCCAATGGCACAGAGCAACAGAATAGAAAGCGAAACACAATACCTAAAAGTATGACGAAACTTTGGGTGTTAGTAGTGACTTCGGCACTGATTCGTGCCTTCGACACTTTAGAGTACGTTCAACACTGATGAGTAACGACACTCGATCTGTGTTTTCAGTATAACTCATGCTGATGGCACATAACGACAAAATTGAGACTGCACACGTTAACAAAATCGAGACAACATATTAAACAAAGGATTTAACTAAACGAATAAAAAACTATAATAATTTGATCTCTTGATAAAGTTTAAAATATTTTTGTAAGTGACCATGAAAGAAATTAATTTGTTCAAGTGTTAGGCACCGAACTTATATGCGAAATTGTAGTGAAGCAAAAAACTTATGCAGGTACATATCTCATGTCTCAATTATAGCACCACACATTCAATATGGTGAAGAATAGATGTTGCCAGAAACACCAAATTTAACCAAAAATTTTACTCAATTTTACAACGGCATCAACCACCTATTGTGTGGTGCTATATCCCTTGAGGTCTTTCGTCCGACACTTTCCATCTGATATTTCCTTTTTAACCATGACTACGATCTCAAGTATGTTGTACCTTCCTTCCTCTTTGATGATTTTAACTCATCTAGCTTTAAACAAAACAAATGAGAAAAGGAAAATCTATTAAAAGGGATCCATAAGAAGGACATTGAAATAATTAACAAAAAATAGAAAAATAAGAACTCATAATGAAATTACAATATTCACAATAATTTTAGACAGCCAGGTAAATCATAAAAATCACATATGAGGTGGGAAAATCCCAAGGCTAGAATGCAAGTTCTTTGAACGATGTGTCAATCTTGTACATGTTCTCCTACTTGTGAACAGGTGTGCTAACGGTGTGAAGGTAAAATCAGAGACACATACAAAAAAGAGGTCAAGCTAGAGCAAGTGCAAATTCACCCATTGTCATAATTATTAACTCAAGCAAGGTTAACATATTTAGAAGTAAAGTTTTAGTTCCATCAATATGAGTTCATCATGTAGTTAAAAAGTACACCTAATAACATAAGACAATTAACCGTAGAAATTGAAAACCTGACTATTAGACTTCGCCTGATCTGTAGGTCTACAACTACGATAGTGATTTACCTCGACTATGTGTGTGTGAAATCAATTCGGTGTGTGTGTGAAGTCGATTGCAGGTAAGGAATA
>NMUG010003840.1:0-14397 GCA_002855965.1 Monotropa hypopitys
CGTTCATTTATAACGAATACTGAACCTCTTTTCTTTCTTGCTTGAGAAGGCTTGGATTCATGGTTGTTGCCATTTCGATTGTCTCATCCAAATAAAAGCTTGGAGGATGTAATATCTTCACAGAGGGAAATGCTAAATGACTACTATAGGAGTGCAGTGAAGCATTTACGACTTGCTCTCTACTCAAAACCTCCAGTATATGAGGCCCTACTTCCTTTGATACAAGTAAGTGGAATTTTCATTCATTTATTGGATCCCAACTGTTTATCAAGATGTTTTGAAGGAGGTATACTATCACCTCTCACTCTCTCAAAAAGAAAAAAATGGTGAAACAAACAAAGAAAAGGAGAATTATATTTGTGAGAAAGTAGAAAGGGCAATGTTTTGAACCTGCACAGATGCTTAGATGCTAGTCTGTACGCATTTCTTGGATACGATAAACTGTACCTTCATGACTATTTGTTGTCGTGTCACGTGTAACACATGTTTTTGCTGCCTCCTTTTTTTGATCTTCTACTTGTCCAGTTCAGCGCAGATGGTTTTCATAATCATTTATGTCCAGTTGAAGGTAACAAGTAGTAAGTCTGTGTAACGCAACACAAGATTTGGTTCTTCAGTGGGGTTGATGAAAAGAGAGTAAATATATATTGCCATCTAAATTCTGCAAATTTATTAACCTAAGAGAACCCTACAGAATTTGCTTTTGTTCCTGTGTAATGCATAGATTGGATACGGCTTCATGAAAATGATGTTTGCATAATCCTAAGTTCTTGAACTATTACTTTCCCCCAAATTTGTTTGATGAGTAATACTACATTCAAATATATACATCTTTCATCGTTTTAGTTGATGTCTGTACTTCTTCGTCATTGTTGTCGATTTGGAACTTTGAAATGGGACAGGGTGGACTGTCATTGGAGTCGTAATATTTTATACTCAAGTTTGTTGCCTCACCAGATGCTGCTGCTTGTGGGTCACATCGACGAGGCTGTAAATGAGCTTGAGAAGTTCAGTCATAGTTCACAGACAGCACTCCCTTTAAGGTAATGGCTCCTATTCTATTTCGATCGGAAACCATACAATAGAAAACGTGTCAAGAGAAGGATAGAAAACATTTGTTATTTGAGAATGTGAGAAAACATAGAGAAAATAAATGCCTTGCTTGAGGAACTGAAGTCACCAGTTGGGTTGCAGCAGTTGTGTTTGCGGGGAAAACCGTTAGGATATTTATGGATATGTATGTGTGCATGTGCATGTGCGCGTGCGCTCGTGTAGAGAGAGAGAGAGATTATATCCCTCAATGTGCTTTTATGAACCCAAGAATTCGGAGAGTGAAAAAAAAGGTTATGAAAAAGTATATCCTCTAATGTATTCGTGGGGCAAACCATTAGGCTGTGTTAGAGACCTCACTTGGTTTCGCCGGATTCTTCACCTTTGGGACTTGAGTTCTCAATCGGTTGTGATTATCATCTAAATGTATGGATGACATGACATATATGTTCTGGGAGATCAGTTGATTGTGTTCGTACTCTAACAATGGTGCTCCCGTTTTGTTGATCGTTCTGGAAAATAAAGTATCCAGACAACACTGTCCAAACGTCTTTCTTTGTCAACTACTTGAATTTTTTTCCAATCAACTGAAGCAGCCGGTTTCATTCCATGTTCTTTCTTCTATGATGGCCTCTCCTCCTAATCGCTTAAACCTGGCAGCATTAGCTTGTTAATGCTGTGACAGATGGGCTAATGGTTATGGGGCATAGAGGTAGGGGTAGTGTTTCTTAATCCAATTAATCCACCACAGAAATAGATTTACATATGTTATTGTCATCACAATAGACAGTTATGGAAGAACTATGAGACCACATGATTCTTGTTTTGTTAAATAGTATTGAGAGAAAGACTATGGTTAGACGTACAAAGGGTGTAGAACACTAATTATGTTTATTGAAGACATGGCATACAATACTCCATGTTAATGAAGCGCCTACATCTGGACCCTGGTTTTTTTATGTTTCGTCACTGTAGAGAACCAATTTAAGAAATTTCTTTTTAAATTTTGTTGTTTGTTCTTTCTTCTCAATGCGTGTAGAGCGAAAACTTGTATATTGGAGCAGTTTGATAGTGACAACAGTGTCAAGCTCTCAACCTGCTTTGAGGGAATATTGAAGAAGGATCCCACATGTGGACACTCATTGGGAAAGCTCATCAGCATGCATCAAAATGGTACATTATCTTTCTGAAATTTCATGTGGTTCTTTGTGCGAGGTATTATGTCTACTCGTTATACTTTTCTGCTAGAAATTGTTAATTTTTCTCAATATCGATACATTTAGATTCTTCGTATTGTCAGCTGATAATTTTGTTAGTGGATTTTTATCTTCAATACACCCTGAACTACGCGTTGACTAGAAACTATCTTATGAAGTTCTGAATCGTCTCCTAAAATTTTGGTCAAAACGATTCGTGTCTTTTCTTTTCCATTTTTTGCAGGGAATTATAGCCCTCAACAACTGTTAGAGATGATAGCCTTGCATTTAGACGCTACCTATGCAGAATTTAATACATGGAAACAATTTGCTTCTTGCTTTCTGAAACTTCATAGTTGTGAAGAAGATCGGATGTCGACGTGTTTGAATGGAAGCGACGGTGCAAACGAGCAAGCATATTCTCGTCCCTTCCACAGGATTTCCAAAACATTTACGGATGGAATATCTGGAAAGACTTGGAGGCTTCGTTGCAGATGGTGGTTAACACGCCACTTCAGCCACAACCTTCTTAGGTCAGAAATTGAAGCAGGTATTCATTGTCATGAACTAATGCGCTTTTTAGGCTTTGTTTTGATAAATTTTGATTACAAAATGCCATACCTACCCAAAGAGTCTTGGTTTTTTCTTTTTTATGAGGACTAATTCAACATATCCATACTTGATCTGAACAGATACATTTATGTTATCTTTTAATCTTGACAGGTGATTTGCAACTCCTAACTTACAAAGCAGCCTCAGCTTCTCATATGTATGGACCAGAATTTGAATATGTTGTTAAAGCTTACAAATGTTTGGAGGACAGGGACCGGGACCTGTTTTTGTTCTTGAAAATGCACACTCAGAATTCTGTTGGATTCTATTCTAATTTTGCCAAAACATAATCAAATGATGAAATTGATATTTTGGGAATCATCAGAAATTTGGAAAATTTCTGTCATTTGCATAATTACTGTTATTGTCAAGTAATTCCCAGTAATACACCTCCCAAACATAACTTTGCCTTCTCTGCTCCCTTTGAGGAGGGGGATAAGTCTCCATCACCACCACCATGACCAGCTCCTAAGCTCTCTGGGCCACGAGTGCAAGGTTGAGGTCGGCTCCTTTACTCTTCTATTGTCACGCTTCAATCTGAATAATTATTAAGGTAATTACCCAAGATAGTGATGTGTTAATATTAGAAACCCACAAGCTATCTAACATCTCAAGTAATAAAATCCAACAGACTACAAAACATGACTGAATAGAAAAATTCTCGACTGAGAAAGATAGAACTCATATCTATAATGTACTGAAAATGTATAACTATCCATTGCATACTGGGCAATATATCCTGGCCCAACCCACACAATTGTACAAAAATAGTACATCTCTATTTGATACAACAAAGTATTAAAACTCTCCCTGACATAATAAAAATAAAACTCTTTGTAACATAATGCAACTCATTTACCGAGAAGGGTAAAAGATAGACTACAACTCCTGCATTTGGAAAAGTGGACATCTAAGACAAAAATAGTCAATGAACACTTGAAAGAGGAGTGTATAAACACGTCAACAACGACGACTCAGTTAATACTATGAAACAACATAAATACGAGTAAGAAAATACATATGAATCAAATTATCTTTCAAAACTATTTCTCTCTTTTCCAAATCATATCCCCATCTTTTCCAAAACTCTTTCCTTTTCAAATCAATACTTTTCCAATTTTTTTCAACTATTCTTTTCTATTTCATTCTTTCAATAATAGAAAACTGTTATTCATTTCTATATCAAAAATATCGATTCTTCTTTTAAATCACTCTTTTCCCGTATAAAATTTCTTTTCCTTTTCATCATAGAAACTGCCATAAATTCGTTATAAAATCCATATTCATCATTTTTCATTCATTTTAAAATTATATTTTTCATCTTTTCCTTCTTACCATAAATTCATTTTCCTTTTTAAATTCATCTTTTCATAAATTTTTACCATAAAATTCATCTCAACTCTGTCTCAAAATCTGTCACAGAATCAAATAAGTGATTCGTCATCAAAACTCATCATCATCTCTAGGATTGAATAAAGGATCCATCAACATCTCAGCACACCTCACACCATCTCTACCACTATATAGCCAATGTTTATTCAGTCCACTGACCAATATTTTGATAGTGTTGTAATCCTGTGAAACATTCCAGATAAGTACACTAGTAATGAACCAATGGTCGATCATTGCCTTTCCAGCGGTAGTCACTCAACACTTTTACATTAGCCTTGGAGCAAGTTTGTCTTCACCCATACATTAGTCTTGCGACGAGGCTCTGAATACCCCTACATTAGCCTTGGGGTGAGGCTATGTGAGACCTACTTATATAATCTATAAATTAACAGCGAGTTATGACTAATTTAAGTTGGATTAAAATGTTAATATTTGAGTTTAAAGTATTTAAAAATATTATCGAATGAAATAAATATTTGAAATAATCTCTAAAACGCAAGTTATTGATTGAAAAAGTATTTATAATTTGTTTGGGAATTTATGGTGATAAAAGAAATATTTAAAAGATGAATAAATGTCTAATTAAAAGACATAATAAAAGATTGGGGGTCAAAGTGCAAAGTGTAGAAAATCAAAGCGGTAAAATGTAAAAAATGCAAGAAATGCCAACTCTCTGTGCAGGTGTCGATGGTGTGTGGAAGTCGTGTAAGAGATGTAGATACAAGGGTGTATGTATATGTATGTATCAAGGTGTCGAGGTTATGTTTATGTGCTGTCATTGGAGCTGTGTGTGTATCGATCTCGGGTATATGTGTTAAGATTTGGGAGAGAGACACATATGTGTTGTCAAATAATCGTAAAATGTATAAACACGCATATATATAGTTTGTATATGTAATTGCATGTCGTGAGGTGTCGGGGAGTTCGATTAAAGGTGTTGATTGAGTCTATGTTGTGTCAAATTCGTTGGGCATGTGTCAATTTCCATGGGTTTGTGGCAACCATTGAGAGAGGAAGAAAGAGAGCTATACATTCATATATATATATATATATATATCATCCTATATAGATTATATCGAATATTTGTTTTGTGTGTGTATTGTCCGAGAATCAAATTTGAGACATAGATTGAGAGACTGTACGAGAGAGAGAGAATCAATTGCAAAAGGAAACTCCAATCCAGAAATTATTATCAAATTCGAGGAAGAAGAAGAGAAAACGAAGAAGAAGATAGAAATTGAAGCCAAACCCACTTTCAACCTTCAAACGTCCAATTCAAGGCCAACCAAGGTAAATAACTCATCAATAAAATGCACCTTCACTCTCATTCTAAATTTCCAATAATCAATGTTAGATTCATCAAGAATATGCATATGAAAATATAATTGATTCATGTTTTTAAAATAATAAGGATCCACTCAAGGTTTTTAAACCATAAAATAATGAGCAATCCGCTTTGATGCCATTTGAGAATACTCGGACCGGGGATTGTGATATCACAATAATCTAACATTTCTATCGTTTGTGTATAATCGATTGTTAATTAATTTGCTAATTAATTAAACTATGAATGCATAAAGAATAAATCAAACATGAATAAAAAACACATAACAACAGGATATACGTGGAAAACCTTAAAATATGCTAAAAACCATGGAAAGAAGTCAAACATTATAAACTCCGACTTACAGAGTCAACGTTTACAAGACAACCCACAACAATAAGACTTTACTTACACATCTCTAAGTTACTCTTGTTGAATCCACATGCACCGCTCCGGTGCTTGATCGACGCAACCACAAATCCACACACCTTCTAGTTGAACCTGTTAAATTCTCAAATGAATAGTTGTTCTTTGAAAGAACGAACCTCTTTGAAGTCAGGATAAAGCTTTCGTGGATGTTCTAGCAATCTATATAACACTTCAAAGTGAAACTCTAGTAAATCAATCTTGAATCATACATCTCAAACCCCTCACGAGTATATTAAAACCCTTTATGAATATCCTATGAATAATGCCTTTCCATGTCTCTGTATTCTATTTATCATTTATAACTCACGACTGGCCCTTATATAAAGAAACCTCACAAAACAACTTTAGGAAAACAATGTATATTCAGTCTGCTGCCATTTTGCTCAAGCGACCTTAAAACTCGCTCGAGTGACGTTGGAGCAAAGTATACCCGCTCGATTCCAATGATTTTGTGCGTGATTGTTTGCTGAATTCACCCAATCTCTTCCAGATTCGCTTGAGCAACTTTCAGACGTGTTGAACACTTATAAAGGCATCTACACGTGTTCTTATGATGATCATCTATATCTTTAGCAACCTCAATCAAATCCTAACTATACAAGACTCGATAAATAAGAAAAATAAAAATATTACAAGACCGCTTGATTTTTCTTTCACTTTTCTAAACAAACGCTACTACAAAATAAAGATTACAACCTTTAATAATATTCTATCAACCATAAAATTGTCAATCTAACAAAATACCAAGTCTAATGAATTTTGGACATAACACTATTGTTTTTCATAAGCTCTTTCTAACAAATCTTACAACAATCACACAATTATCTTCCCTTGAAACCCCTTGGGGCCTGTTTGTTAGAGGCTAAACGGGTTAGATACAATTTGATTTCCCCAAAATCCAAAAACTTATCTCCTTTCTATTTGCCATATATTATACAAAACAGCATGGTTGTTCCGGTCATGTTTTAAATTTGTTCAAGTCATATATTTTTGTTCCAGTCATATATTTCTGTCTCAGTCATATATGGTCACATCAGTACAAAAACAAAACACATGGGTGTGGTCCCCACACATTTTTCAAATCTATTTTCTCTACACATTTTTCATACACATTCTTTACACATTTTTATACATAGTCTTTACACATTTTCTACACATTTTCATACATATTCTTTAAAAATAAAAAATAGTAACATTTTTAAAAATAGTTTTTTTAGTTTTTTACAAAAACTATTTTGTTTTTATTTTTCTTTAACTACATAAATATTTGATTTTTGTAATTAAATTTAAATGAGTAAAAATTGAATTGTTTTACTCAATTTTGATTTTTTAGTTTTTTATAAAAACAATTTATACCGAAAATACGAATCGAATGTCATCACTCATCATGAGTGCTGAAGGAACGAATCATTGCCGAATGCACTACTAACACCTGACATTCATTGTACCCTTATGTATTTGTTGCGCTTTCTATTCTGTCATTACTCATTATTAGTGCCGAAGACACGAATCAGTGCAGAAGGCATGAATCAGTGCAGAAGGCACTACTAACATTCGAAGATTTGTCGTACTTTTAGCTATTATATTGCACTTTTTATTCTGTCGCTATGTGCCACCAACACGGGCTATCACTAGTATATTTATAAAAAAACATTGTTATTATTATGAAAATATCATTTACATATTCATACCCTGATATCTTCTTCCTAAATAACATTTTTACCGAATCATATATTTTTACCCTCATCCTATAATAATTTTCACTTTTCACCACCATATCATTCCTCTTAGAAATATTGACTGAAAATATACCTTTTCTATGTGCAATTGTACCATCTAGGCAACTAAACAAAGCCTATGCAAGAACTTCCTGAACTACTCATCAAAATGTCACTCACAACCCTTACTTAATAGGGGCTTCAAGCAAGAGTGTATTCACCTAATCCACAACTTGAGCAAACCTTAAATGGAATTAGTAAGAACCACTTTCTTTCATGTGCTCTATGGAAAATCTACACCAGGATTTGCACATTATAGGTACGAATAGAGGCATCATATCGGTACTCGACTAGGGACGCAAGGGTAGGGCTGCAAATGAACAGAGCCGCTCGTGAGCTCGGCTCGACTCATCTCGATAGTGACTCAGCTCGGCTCGAAAGCTTAATAAACGAGCACGAGTCAGATTATCTAGCTCGTTTAATAAACGAGCCGAACACAATCTAGTCAAAGTTCAACTCGTTAGGCTCATGAGCCAAGCTTGTTAAGCTCGTTAGGGGCTCACAAGTCAAGCTCGACTCAATTAAAACTCGATAAAGGGTTAATATGGCTCGATAAGAGCTCGAGTAGCTAAAATTATTATTTTTATGTACAATTTTAAAAAATAAAAAGTGAGTTTTAAATTTTTTTGGACTAATACTTTGTTTAATAATTTATATACATGTAAAATTTTATATTGAAGTATTATAATAATTTTATTTATAGTTTTAGAATTGTATTCAAGGATAAATCTATAATATTTTTAACTTATTAAAGCTCATGAACAAGCTCGAGCTCGACTTATGCTCGGGTCCGTTCGGCTCGAGCTCGGCTCGTCAAATTTTTTGGAAGCTCGGCTCGAACTTAAACTCAATAAAAATTTCACAAACAAGCCTGAACATTTCAATACTCAACTCAGCTCGTTTGCATCCCTAATGAAAGGTAAGAGAATCTCCTTTGCCCATAAAATAACACCTACCTTTAAATCTCTACTTGAAAGAAGAGATATTACGACTAGAAGAGGGTTTAGAGCATCTCCAATGGAGTAGCTAAAATTTTGTGTGTTAAATGGCACAATGTGTAAAATTGGGTCCCACTTGAAGATATTGAGGGACATTCAAGAATGCTTCATTGGGCTATCTGTAAATTCCAAAGTGGAGAGAGGAGAGGAGGGCTGGGAAAAGAGAGAGAGAGAGAGAGAGAGAGAGAGAGAGAGATGGCTCTTTGTTACTGCACTAGCTGCAGTTAGCAAACATGCTAACATCTGACATATGTTAGCAAGAGTTTAACATCTCCATTGGAGAGGAAAAAAACACTAAAATGTGTTTGTCATAAAATTATGACACTAAAAATGTGTAAACATCTCCATTGGAGATGCTCTTAGTTTACTATGCAGGCTGGCTTTCGAGAGTCGAGGAAAGTGTCCGGAAACGATTCCAGTAGATCTTTAATTTTAACTGAAGACAGATCTCACGATTAGGGGCTCTAAGATTAGAATGTTGAATCCATCAGATAATGAGAGATCTAAAAAAAATAGACATACTTTGTAGTTGAATATTAAGATCTAGCACGTTGAGAGTCGAGTTTCCGGGGATTGAATCGGTTGATAGCCGGATGTGAAAGCAGCGAATACACTGCGATATATTAACAGTGACAGAATCCATGAAGCAATCATAAACAAAATAATCAGTTTTCACATTGAACAGTTCTATGTTCAACATTCCAAAAATGTACATAAACGAATACACTGCGATATATTAACAGTGACACATATGATGAAAAAGGAAAAATTCTGTACAAGTTTCATGAACAGACAAGAAACCAACAAATAAATGTTATGAACAAGGTTTGACACTCTTGTCAATACAACATATGTAGCAGAATACTTCTTAAAATAGATAAGGACCAGAGAATAATAGGGAATAATTTGGCATTGATCCTCGAGTTATCGACCCCCTCTCTGTAAATCCTTTCTCTCTGTGGCCAATGCTGCGGCTTTGCAGACGGGGCAGGCGTTCTTGACGAGCAACCATCTTTTTATGCAATCTACGTGATAATCATGTCCACAATCCAGAGTTCCAACCTTCTCTTGATTCTTATAATCAGTCTGAAAAATTCCAAATAATTTACGGAATTCCATCAACATAACATAATTCATGTAGTCTCCAATCATTTAAGGTATGGATAGATGAATAATTGGACATAGACCTAACTTTGGGTAATACGCACAAAGTGTCTGTTCTCATAAAACTATAGAAACAATGGTTTCCCTATATAGTAAAAAACCGAAAGGGATGTTTTGTTGCGGAATCATGTCCCAAAATCATAGTCAAAAGACATCAGAGAGGGTAAACCCAAAGACCCAACCACTTTATATGCACATTATTATGATTCCTTTATTCACTTTTCATCAATTTCATAAAAATGAACAACTTCATCTTAGTTTTGGATAATTGGCACAATGGATAGTTTTGGATATGCGAGGGGAAAAAACATAAGAGCACCTTCAAAACTGATTCTACATTTTGGGGACTCAAAAATATTTCTGTTAAAAAGGTCACTCTTCACACACATTCCAAACACAATAAATACAATTCCGTTTTCTACAATCTAAATCATTTCTCTCCAAAACTAAATTTTCCTCCAAAGTATTTGCTATTTCTCTATAGGTTTATTCAATATATCGAACATTGGTCTGTTCCAAGTGTATTGTCAGTCCCTTTAAAAGATGGTTTGTTTAATGGTACCCATTTTATGTACATCGGATTTGTATATGTTTTCTTCTTTCATCTCCACCAAGTATTCCCCCTCAGAAACAATAACTACTCCAAAATTAAGGGTCAGGAACGACAAATGACAATTAGGGTGGCAAGATGCAACAAGAACTTATGCAGGCAACTCAGAATGGCAAGCACAGACTTCATGTTTGAAAGAAATGCAAAAGCTACAGAAGAAGATACTAAGATTAGCGATGCATGTTGCCCATAATTTGAGTGTAAACTGAGGTAATTTGTCCTAAGAAGAAATGCATTGACCAAACATGGAGTAACAAATGAACATCTGTACCTATTCACTACTTGTATATTCAAGCGTACATTCATAGAATTGAGTATATTCTATTATTGTGATCGTTCATATAAATATATAAATATGAAGAGTAATGTCAATACCTGACATACTACACAGAAATCCGTTTCCTGATCTGTACAAGCTGCTTCTTCCAAATTCATATACGTTCTGGTCTTCATAGAACCCAAAATGGTATCTTCGGACAAACCGGTGGTTACATTGCCAATCTGTTCTCCTAATGCAAGAAGCTCCTGAAATAGTATTTAAAAACTTTCACCAAATTAATTGCAATACGTGAGTTTACAACATCATCGATGCGCTATGCCAATATGTAATATGACGTTCTATTGGATATTTCCAATGATTTTCCCCATCCTTCAATCTAAACATTAAGCTTTTCATGGGAAGGCAAGTAACTTCTCAAGTTACCTCATACGACATATGATCAATATCCAAGCGCATATCACTGTGATGATCCGTGGGATTCCCCACTTCATGATAGCCTGGTATCTCTAGCATGGCAACTTCCTACATACACAAACCAAAGTAATTAGTAGCTATAAACAGAACGGTAACAGTCGTAATCACTAATACAAATTACTTTTAACTCAGATAAAACAAAACCATTAAAAATAAAACCAAAAAGACATTAAAGAAAGTCTGAGAAAAAATATTACATCTGTACGCAGAACTCTCAAGTGAGGAAGGTCACGGTGCCGCATGGTTGCATCAGGCATCAGTGCCCTACGATGAGGCCGATGTATCCTAAGCCCGGTTGGTGGAACAGGTCCCATATATCTAGGCCCCACCTCTACTCCATCCTGGAAAGGATTCAGAGTATTTATTGAAGGTCTATGAGAAGGTGTTGCTAATTGGGAATGGAGATAGATACTCTGTCCCCTCAGTCCCTGCATAGGTTGTGATGGTTGATAAAGACTGGGGTGACCTTGGTGAATGGGAGGAGGATGCAGGAAAGTTGTGGAACTTGCACCGCTATTTGTTTCTTGATATCCCTGTGTGCGCATGTTACCTGGTTCTGAGATAGAGAAAGATAGATAGATAGATAGAGAGAGAGAGATGTAATTAGTTACAAATCTTAAGAGCTACTATTATCAAACTGCACTCTTTATCTTTGCTTGTTTTCATATAGAAAACAAAATTAATTACCAAACTCGTCTGATATTATAACTCATAAAAATGGGAAACAGTAAAATAATGCACCTTAGAAAGAATTGAGTCATGCTACTGTAGATGAGAGATGGAACAACTTCCACTCAATTTTTATATAGTGAAAGCTGCAACCATAGCCCATTTAGAAGAAAGCTTCTCGGAAAATACACCAAGGATGAAGAAAACAAAAAATCGGTAAATAGCACATGAAAAATGCTAACATCCGCCCTTACGAAAAAGGTTAATGAGCAAAAAGTGCATCGATATCTATGATAGATGTGAATTCTCAATTCATACCCTTAAAATCTGTATTCAAATTCAATTTTTTGGCATAATGTGTATATAATCAACCTCCTGCTAAGCAGTGGCTAGCAAAAGAAACAACACAATTCTACACAAAACAAAGTTACCATGCAAGTAGGTGAAGGCAGGCGCCTGACTCAAGGTAAAAGTGCCTCCATCGCACACATTACTGCTAAACTGTTGGTCCAACCATGGAGGACTGGCAGTCGGAAATGCCTGAGTTGGATAGTTTGCTTGAATGAAATGGTTAGGGTTATTCGCCAACACAGAATCCGATCCAATGGCACCTGATATGTTCCTCGCATTTCTATGAGATCTAACTTCCATAGCTGAAGTTACGTCATTCCCTCTGTACTCAGAGAGTGGAAAAGGTGCAACATCCATCAGAGTAACCCCAGGTTCAAAAGGCCTGGTGTTTAAAGGTGCAACTGCAGAACTAGAACCCGCTGAAGCATTACCATACTGGAAACTTGGTAGGCCTCCTTCAGTTTTCCTCTTAAATGGAAACCCGCTACCATCACTGAAGTGATCATTCCCACTATAGTCATCTGTGGGAACTCCAATTCCATTACTGGAAGATGGAAAATGACTATGGGACCCTTGATTTATTGGGATAAGGAATACTCTGGGTCCAGGTGGAAACATGTATGGATCACAGTAATGAGTTGAAGTAGCAACGCCCAAGTCAAGATTTCTGGAAGGATGATGCTGAAAAGCATTGTACTGAGACATCCCATAAAATAAAGCATTTTCATTGCCGCCAGGTAAATGGTGGATATCAAAGTTAGCAGGGTTCACAGCAGGCTGTGGAAAATTTAGTATGCTCCCAAAAAGGACACAAGGCTCAGGATGGACATTGGACTGGGCTTGTTGATCCAGCTCCATATCGATCATCTGATTAGGGCACATCATATTCCTTTGCCCCATTTTTTAGAATCAAGTAACTTCAAAAGTTCCTGCTGCAAGTCGAAATGTAGTGTAAAAATATTAGTCAGATTTATCAGCGGCAAGTGAAAACTATATTATGTAATCATAGTGACAGTGAACTCTACGGTATGGCATGGCTAATTAATCATATGATTCATTAGGAATTTATGAATGACTGGACCACTATAAAAGAAAAACTATATTCTACATCTGTTGTCCATTTATCACTGGACTGATATCCATAGAAACTGATCCACAAACACGAGATACAGAAAGAAAAAAAGTACACCAAATTTTCAGGAGAGCATGAGCATAAAGCATTAAGTCAGTTGTATTAGTATGGATAACTACATGCAAACTTAGTGATAAGAACTCAGAATCTGTCTGCATTTAAGGAGGCATCTGGGCTGAATATGGCAAAGTATCAGTTGATCCCAGTTGGGGTTCTGAGAGTGGTGTCCTTGGTACCTATCCCTGGATGCAGGGTCTGTATCCTTACAGTCACATAGGGCTGCCATTGGGCTCATCCTTTAAGACCAAGACAAATCTCGATGTTCTTTTTCTCAGTGTTAAAGGGAGAAAAACTTGAGCCTTATAACCAGTACAGATGGGACATCACTAGGCGATGTGGGACACATTCCAACACACACTCTTGGACCACAACACAGTATAGCCGGACACTCGGCAGACTAGACACAGGCCCAACCAAGCTCTGATACCAAGTTGAAAAGTCAAGTCTGATAGAAACCTAGGGGGGTGAATAGGTCTTTTGATTTCTTTGGCCTTTTTTAATCTTTTTAAGTATAAAGCACAAACAAGTAAATGATTAATTTTAATCAAATGAGCAAGTGCAGTAAAATAGTAGAGATAAATAGTGAGAGAGAGAATTGTACACAACGATTTTTATAGTAGTTCAGTAAATTTCTTAGTTCACTCTTCAGTGTGATCACCCCTGGACCATACCGGTATCCACTATGTAATCGCAATTACAATAAAGAGATAAACGCAAATCTCTCCTCCTAGCCTAACCCATGCAGACTAAGGAACTCCTCTCTATAGGATAAACACGAATCATATCTTCCTAGCTATGCAGTCCAGGTAACACTCGCCCAGGATACCCTTGACCCTGACTGTGCTAAACGCGAAACACAGATTTTCTCTCCAACGAGA
>NMUG010003841.1:0-14387 GCA_002855965.1 Monotropa hypopitys
TTAGTGTTTGTATGTATGTGTATGTGTGTTCTTATGTGAATGCGTGTGCGTATGTGTGCATATTGGTATATGAAATAGAGTGAGAGAGTAATAAAAAAATGAAAACATAAACAAAAAACATAAACCTTTTTGTATTTGTATAATTTCTTGAAATTTTAAAATCGTTTATAAAAAACAAAAAACAAAAATAAATTGTCAAACATGTTTTATTAATGTTCTTAAAAAAATAAAAACATAAACAAAAAACAATAAATATAAACGTTACCAAACGGACCCTAAGTTCTTTTTTCCGGGCAAATTTCATGTTCTGTTTTTTGGTCTATGTGCTACATTTTATGCTCTATTATGGTTTCTGTTCTTAGAAGGCCAAGGCACATTGTGTATACAAATTGACTTCAGTACAATTTATATAATCAATCTGTTTGACTACAAATTCGGATTCTGGGTAAACATAATAATTCTGCTCCTTACCAAGGTTTACAGAATCTAGTTTTTTTCCCGTAATTTCGAGGGACTAATAGTTTTGCTTGCATATTAGGGAATTTTATTTTGGTTATAACATTTCGGCTGTAAGGATCAGTAATGTTTTATGCCTTAACATTTTCCTTCTGATGCTTCATTTAATGGTTATTCTAGTTCCTTGTTTATCCTAAATCCGCGAATATCAATACAGATTTCTGGTTTTGTTTTTGAAAATTTGATGTTCTGTTCTTAATATTGCTGCTAACAAATGGAATATGTTCGTATGTGTTACAATTTTCGCTGAAAGCATAGTTTGTTAAAAACACATATTGCTTTCTATTACAGTGAATTACTTCAAATTATCTATACTCGCTTGTATGAATATTAAGTGGTTTCACCTCATAACAAAACAGTTGCTCTAATGTTGTTACTCATCTTTGCTGTAAACAGTAATAATCTTAAGTTATTGCAATTGTTGACATCTCTAATTCTTAATCTCATTTCCGTTTACAATAGTTATTGGTATAAATTAAGAGACCTAGCTTGCCATCAGAACTCTTCTAGTTGCCTACGACATTTCTTAGGACAAGGTCATCAATTTTGAAGGTTCTAGTCTGGACTGTTCGTGCAAAATTCCTTGCCACTCCTTGCTGGTAGGACGCCAGTCTGATCTTGGCTGAATCTCGTCTGTCTTCGGCTAGGTTTAGGTCTTAATCTAATTCTTGTACAAGGTCGATGGCGCTGATGGTGGACTCACGCTCCGTGAGAAGAAGTACAAAATCTGAGAGTCCCTAGAGAAGAAGTACAAACTCTGAGAGTCCCTAGGAACTCATTGACTCTGTGATGGTGGACTCACGTTCCGTGATGAGCCAAGTGCAGGAGTATCAAGTACTTTTGTAACAGATGCAAGGAGAGGGTTTGATATTGCTGAATCCTTGCAAGTGGTAACGGCTATCCACAAGCTGCCTCCATCTTGGAAGATATTCTGGGGGTATTGGCAGCACAAAATGAAGGAAATGACATTCGAAACTCTTGTGACGAAGCTGCGAATTGAAGAAGATAATGTCAGAAATGAAAGACATTTAGGGGCTGATGTGATAGAGCACAGTCAAGGCTCTGGCTCAAGGAAGGGGAAGCCTTCCTACAAGGAGAAAAATAAAATCAGCATAAGTTCCAGGGAAATTGCTATAACTGGTGTAAGGAGGGGCACCGATCTAATGAGTGCAAGAAGCCAAAAAAGCCTCATCCCCAGGCTAATGTGACGGATGAAATCTCCAATGACATCTCTGGGCTCAACATCAATGTCATGGTCTCTGAAGTTTGTTTGGTGGCTTCTCATCCCAGGTAGTGGTGGATAGACACTGGCGCCATACGCCATGTCTATTCTGATAAATCAGTATTCTCTTCATTCACACCGGTATCAAACGGTGATAAGCTATATATGGGGAATTCTGCAACATCTGAGGTTCAAGGAGTTGTAAAAGTAATCCTAAAGCTGACTTCCGATGTGAATCTCACATTAATGATGTGTTGTACGTACCCGAGATTCGGAAGAATTTGATATCCGGTTCTCTGTTGATCAAACATGGACTCCACTTGGTGTTTAAAGCGGACAAGGTGGTGCTGATGAAGGTATGAGTTTTTATGGGTAAGGGATATATAATGGATGATTTGTTCAAACTTGGTGTTATATCTATTGTATCTCCACTGAAAATTAATAAGAATGATGCTACTCCTTCCGTTTACTTACTTGAGTCTCCTTCATTGTGGCATGGTAGATTAGGTTATATAAATTATAATTTTTTGCGTAGACTAAGTAATTTTGACCATCTACCAAAATTCAAGATTGATTCAACTCATAAATGTGAAATATGTGTTGAAAGCAAAATGGCTCGGTCTTCATTTCAACAAGTTGAACGAAGCACCGAGCTACTAGGCCTAGTACACAGTGATGTGTGTGATTTGAAAATGGTCCACGAATAGAGCGACAATAAATATTTCATAACATTTATTGATGACAGCACCAAGTACAGCTATGTGTACTTGCTTAAAAGCAAGTATGAGACAGTTGATAAGTTCATTCTTTACAAGAATGAAGTTGAAAATCAACTCAGTAAGAAGATTAAAATACTTCATAGTGACCATGGTGGCGAGTACAAAGCACCTTTTGGTGCCTTATGTGCGCAACATGGAATCATTCATCAAACTACTACTCCTTACTCGCCTCAGCCGAATGGGATTGCTAAACGTAAGAACCGTACACTAAAAGAGATTATGAATGTCATGTTGATAAGTTCTGGAGTTTTACAGAACTTATGGGAAGATGCTATCCTAACTGCAAATTACATTTTGAATAAGGTACTACGCAAGGATAGTGATAAGTCTACTTATGAATTTTGGACTGGAAGAAAACCCTCATATACTTACGAATGTGGGGGTGCTTAGCCAAAGTTGTGATACCTCCTCCTAAAACGGTAAAAATCGATCCTAAGACTGTTGATTGTGTGTTTATCGAATATGCACAAAATAGTAGTGCATATAGATTTCTGGTACATCGTTCTACGGTAAATGATATACACAACAACACAATCATGAAGTCAAGGAATGCACATTTCTTTGAAGATGTGTTTCCTTTCAAGACTATCAGTCTTGAGAATCCGGTTAAACGAAATAGAGACATAAGTGTCCCTAAGAGTTCAAATCATCAAGAGGATGAAGAAGTCGAGGAGTTTGGAAGAAGCAAACGAGCCAGAACTGAGAAGAGTTTTGGTCCTGACTTTCTAACATACTTGATGGAAGGTGATCCACGCACCTATAAGGAAGTAGTGTCTTCTCGTAATGCTCCTTTATGGAAAGAAGCAATCAAGAATGAAATTGATTCTATCTTACAGAATCATACTTGGGAATTAGTGGATCTTCCACAAGGAAGCAAGGCTTTGGGTTGTAAATGGATCTTCAAGAAGAAGATGAAAGCCGATGGCACCTGCTGGGGGGTAAGCCTTTCTTGCGGTGGTTCCCAAACGGTAGCGACGAAGATGGGTTGAGCTAAGCTACAAAAGAGAACACGTTAGGCTAGCGGCAAATGTCACCGGTGGACCCTCCGATGGCTAAGTCAGTAAGGGTTTAGAGAGAGAAAGCAATTTGACAGAGCTTTGGCTAAGTGAGAGAGTGTATACCTCAAGCATTGAATGGTCTCCTCTATTTATAGAACCATCGGCGAGTGTGAGATACACGCTTCGGCGCGAGTGAGTTGCCCTTCTGCGCCATTGGATAGTGCACCTGCCCCCTCTGTGTGCCTGAGCGACCAATCGACAGGTCGGCTCTGACAGTGTCAAGCGACGCCACCTGACAGCATTGAGCAGCATAAAAGCTGAAAAGTATGTCTGGCATGCTGCGGGAATCACAGAAAAGCTGATCTATGTGTCAGGCATATGTCTGCAATGCACGCAGAATCCGGGATGCTGTCCCCCAATGGAATCTTTACTGCAGTCAAGGCTTTTGTCCTGTCTGCCGAAGGGTCACCCTTCGGCGCTGATGTACTATCAGTAGTGGTTGTTCCTAGGCTGTGGGGCTTGAGTGCCGAAGCGAGCTCCAGGGAGCTCCATCAATCGGTTCTGGTCTGCTCGGTTATTCCATCCTTGACTTGTGCTCTTGCCCTCCTGGAGGAGGTCGTGGCTCCGGCCTCTCTTTGGTTTGGCCCCCAACAATATCCCCCCAACCCCTTTGGCCAGGCCATTTTGGCCGAAGCGGGGTTGACTCTATGTCAATGAGATATGCTGGTGCCAAAGAGGAGGAGTGCCGGACCACTGGTATATCTTAGAAGTTGGGCCTCTGACAACTTTTTCAACCTTCAGTTTGAATTTGATGACATGTCGCCTTCTGTGTTGATGGTGCGTCTGCCCAGATGTGCATGTCAACAACTGTCAGCCCCGGTGGCTGACACGCGCCTTGAATGACGATTGTGCTTTCCACGTGGCGTGGTATCATTGACTGGCACTACGGCGGATGGGACGGCGTACACATGCGAAATCCATTTGGCTGTGCCGGCATAATTCTCGATGCATTAGTAATGATGGTTTACGTGTTTTGACCAGCTGAGTCGGTTCGGCCGGTCACCCAATTTCCCGCCCAGGTCATCCGCTTGAAGGATAAGCTCTTTCAGAAGGGCTGGATCTGTGGCCTGGTATCGACCGGGGTCAAGGATGATGCCGAGTCAATCGTGTCATCCCTTCTATAGCTTTGGCTGTAGGCGGAGCCTGGTTGAAGCCTGTCGCAGCTCCGACAGCTACTGGGGCCGAGCCCTCCACGACTGGGACCTCTACTGGGGTCGAGACCTCTACGACTGCTCCGACCGCTAATGATGCCTGAGCCTTTTCTCTTTGTTTGCTGGTGCTTGATGGATTTTCTTGGCCTTTTTTCTTATCTTCCTTTTCATTTTTCTCGGGGCCGAGCCGACATGTGGCTAGGGATGGCAATCGGTCCGGTTCGGTCCAGTTTTCAGAAAAACCGAAACCGAAAGCCGAAATCTTAACCGTACCAAAACCAAACCGAAAAAGAATGGTTGGAGAAAATTAAAACAGTAACCGAATCATTCGGTTTTCGGTTTTTAACCGAACCGAACCAAGCCATCATAATATTTTTAGTCGATTTGGATAAAAAGGTTATTGTTTATATGTGTTATATATATATAACATATATATATAATGACATTTTTCAGTTTTCGATTTCAGTCCAGTTTTGGTTCAGTTTGGTTTTATGGCTCAATCCATAACCGAACCGAACCCAAATGGTTTTCGGTTTGATTCGGTTTCGGTTCACTAAAATTCAGTTACAGTTCGGAGATTTTCGGTCGGTACAGTTCGGATACCCATTGGTTCAGACACAATCGTCATCCCTACATGTGGCTGGTTCTTTCCTTTTGTATGAAAACTTTTGAATTTTTTACTAAGTCTTTTGTCTTGCTTTGTCTGCATATTTTCTATGCTTGGCGTGTATCCCCTGTTCCCCAGCCGAGCAAAAGGTCTTTCTTGGTCAAAGCTTTTACCCTCGACTCGACAGCATATACTGACTGTGCGTCATTTGAAAGTTACTCCGGCTCCACACCGAAGTGTCACTTGTACGTTTTTTAGATAAACGAAAACTTTTGAGGTTGCTTTGGCAATACCACCAAAGAGTTACATGTTTGTTTTATAGATGAACGACAACTGTAAGCTGCTTCGACAATACCACCAAAGAGCCACATGCTCATTTTATAGATGAACGACAACTGTAAACTGCTTCGGCAATACCACCGAAGAGCTGCATACTCGTTTTATAGATGAACGTCAACTGTAGACTGCTTCGGAAATACCAGCGAAGAGCCGCATGCTCGTTTTATAGATGAACGACAACTGTAAGCTCCTTCGGCAATACCACCGATCAAAGATAGAAAAACTTTGACATAGAATAATTTTTGAGAAGAGTCACTTTATTGATTGATAAGGGCCCTGGGCCAGAATACATGTGGACTAGTGATAATACTGCCTCAAGTTGGTAGAATTCCACGGCCTCGGTATCGATGTGCCATCCAATTCTTCAAGTCGGTAAGCCCTGGTCCCCGCCTGGCCAACCACTCTTTATGGCCCTTCCTAGTTGAGGCCGAGCTTGCCATCATAACTCTTCTTCTTGTTGCCTACGACCTTTCTTAGGACAAGGTCATCAATTTTAAAGGTCCTAGGATGGACTGTTCGTGAAAAATTCCTTGCCATTCATTGCTGGTAGGACGCCAGTCTGATCTTGAATGAATCTCGTCTGTCTTCTGCCAGGTTTAGGTATTTTTAAATTACTGCATTGTTGGTGGCCTCATCGAATGCTTCGGTTCTGATAGTCGGCAGTCCAGTTCCAATGGGATGACTGCTTCCATGTCGAAGGCTAGTGAGAATGGGGTTTGCCCCATGGAGCGCCGAGGAGTTGTTCGGTAAGCCCACAGGACGTTGGGAAGCTCCTCGGCCCATCTGCCTTTTGTTGCTTGAAGTCTTCTCTTAATACCACTGCCGATCATATTGTTTGATGCTTCGGCCTGCCCATTGCCTTGGGGATAGTGGGTGTTGAGTTGTAGAATTTGATTCTATATTCAACACATAAATTGGTGAAGAGATCCCCCACAAACTGAGTGACATTGTCTAAGATAAACGCATATGGGATGCCGAAGCGAGAGACAATATTCTTCCACGCAAACCTCTTGACGTCCTTGTCTTCTATAGTTACCATAGGTTCGGCCTATACCCATTTGGAGAAGTAGTCTGTTGCAGTGATGAGGAATTTGAAACCTCCTGGCGCCGTAGGGAGCTTGCCCACGATGTCTAAGCCCCATTAAGAAATAGGTCATGGACTGGTCAATGGGTTTAGTTCTTTGGAAGACTGTCTGATAATTGGGAGAACCTCAGGCAGGCATCACACCTCTTCACTATCTCCTCTCCGTCTTCCATCATCTTCAGCCACCAATAACCCTATGATATGGCCCGGTGAGCAATTGATTGTCCTCTGGTGTGGGCTTAGCAGCTGCCGGTGTGGAGCTCTTGCAATACTCCTTCCACCAGTGTTGGATGTACACAGAGGAGGTACGGCCCTTAGAATGATCGTCTATAGAGTTTGGATTTGGGGCATAACTAGAACCAAGCCGACTTGTGGACGATTCAGTGGGCTTCTCTTTTGTCTTCTGGTAGGGAGCCGTCTTTGAGGAAGAAGATGATGAGGTCCATCCAACTTGGACCCTGGTTGATAAATAGGACTGCTGATTGCTTTAGCGCTTCAATGCTCGACTGATCCAAGCTCTGGATGCTGACTGTCCTCTGCTTTTTGACTTCTGCTGCTGAGCCTATTCCTGCCAGAGCGTCGACGTGGGCATTTTGTTCCCTGCCAACCTGCTGGATTTGGAATTGCTTGAATAGCCCCAGCTTCTTATTAGCCTTCTGCATATAGCTTCCCAAATACTCGTCTTGGCACTCGTAGTCACCGTTGACTTGGTTGACTACGAGCTGAGAGTCGCTGTAGATTTTAATGCTCTGAATTTCCAGCTCTTCGGTGGCCTTCAGCCCGGCTAGTAGGGCTTCATACTGAGCTTCATTGTTGGAAGCACTGAAGTTAAGCCGGAGGGAATGTTTTTGAGCGACGCCATCAGGATATATAAGGACAACTCCGGCTCCATTCCCTCGGCAATTAGAAGCACCATCGACGGACATCCTCCATGAATCTTGATCCGGAAATGGCTGTGGTTCGGCTTGGTCAGCAAGCGTCTCTTCGGCTTGAGGATCCTCTGACCGAGGAGAGAATTCGGCGATGACGTTAGCCAAGATCTGACTTTTGATCGTTGTCCTTGGCTGGAACTTGATATCGAAGTTTGCGAGTTCGACGACCTATTTGGTTATCCGACCGGATAGGTCAACTCGTTTTAAAATCGACCGAAGAGGGAACTCAGTCAGAACCACAATGGTGTGTGCCTAGAAGCATGGTGCAAGTTTCCTAGAAGCGATAACCAGAGCATATGCAAGTTTTTCGAGAGGGAGATACCTGGTTTCTGCGCTGATGAGGGATTTGCTTGAGAAATAGACCGGTATTTGCTCAAGCCCTTCTTGCCGAACCAAGACAGAGATGACAGCATGTGGAGTTACGGCTAGGTATAGTAACAACTTTCCCCCTTGCATTGGTTTGGAAAGAATGGGAACCGAAGAGAGGTATTCCTTGAGATGGCCAAGGGCTTCCCTACATTGGTCGGTCCAGAGAAAGTGTCGTTAGTTGTTTTTCTTCAGGACTTCGTAGAATGGTCGGCACTTGTCTGAGGACCTGCTGATGAACCGGTTGAGGGCTGCCACCTTTCCTGCGAGCTTCTGAACTTCTTTGAGGGTCTTGGGGTCTTCTATCTTTTAATTGGCCGAAATCTGAGACGGGTAGGCTTCAATACCTCGGTATGTGACCAGAAAGCCCTAGAACTTCCCAAAGCTGACTCTGAAGGCATATTTCGAAGAATTGAGCCGAAGCATGTGTTTTTTTAAAATGTCAAATACCTTCTGCAGATCTGCCAGATGATTCTCCTCGGTATTGCTCTTGACCACCATATCGTCAATGTAAGCTTCCATAATGTCGTCGAGCTGAGAGTTGAATATTTTAGTGATCATCCTCTGATAGGTTGCTCTGGCGTTCTTGAGTCCTAAAGGCATGACTCTATAGCAGAACAGACCCCTAGGAGTGATGAATGCCGTTTTCTCTTAGTTCGGGCCAAACATCGCGATTTGGTGATTGTAACACCCTTACCTATTTTTAATATTTTAAATTAATTAATTATTATTATTAAAAGATTGAGAAAAAGAGATAAATATATATATAGTGGTTAAAAGGGAATTGACCTTTTAATAAGAGATTTCATATATAACTAAGTTATATTTATAAAAGACTTATGTATTTTGATTAGGAGTAATGGTAGGCAAGGGTAGATAAAGATTATAATGGAGGGCAATATGGTCTTATGCAATTAAAATCTGATTAGGGTTGCTTAGAATGGTGGCTAACTCTCATTAGGGCAAAACACATTGTTTGGAGGTGATTAGGAAGGCTAGAGAGAACCCTACTAGGTGATTTGGCAAACCAAGGTAGAGATTGAAGGTTTTTAAGTTGATTTCTTCTTCAAAGTTGTTCCCAACATAACTAAGGTAATTCTTACTGTTTTAGAATTTTGATTCCTTGCTTAATTAAGGCCAGATTAAGGATTTTTCACTAATCTCGTTTAGCCACTGAAAATTTCTAGATCTACATTTAGATCTTTGATTTAGGGTGTTAAAATGAGTCTTTGGGGCTTAGATTCATATATAATAGGTAGATAGGTGTTTACTACACTTGGAGGTGGCTAAGTTTCACAGATTATTGAGTTAAAATTGATTTTAGGATGATTTTGTGGAAGATTGTCGAAGTGGGATTAGTGTTTTTCTAATCTGTTATTCTACGTACTGACCAGTATGCACACCGGTATACCGGCCGTATACCGGGCGGTATACCGGTCCCATACCGGCTTTGGTCGATTTTGGGAAGTAGGTTGTGTATTACGTAAAAGAAGAAATTTGCACTAACCGGCATGCCGGGCTGTATACCGGCCTCGTACCGGCCCTATACCAGTTTGACAAAAAGTTAAGGAAAACCTAAATTTTCTTGGAGGGTCATCCTATATTGTTATAAATCTTATTTAAGAAGGAATTAAGATTTTACAGAGGTTTAAAGATGCCAACAACCAATATTTAAGTATTTAATAAATACTTAGTACTTAAGGAGAATTACTTATACACTTTTGAAATGTATAACAAGAGACAAGCCAGAGTCTTCTAAGACGATTCAGTACATTCTTGCTTTGGTGATCATATACTTGGTGAGTGTGTAGATTTCTTTCATTTATAGAACTTTGATTTGTATGCTACATGTTAGATGAATATGAATGTTTGTTTGAATCCCTTGATATACAATACATGTTCACATATCTTGATTGTTGTTGGGTTTGAGGATTCTTGTGTAACCTAAATTACTTGATCACATGATGGATGAATACATGTTCTATACTCTTGATAGTTGTTGCTTCAGTTGGTGTATTTTCACATGCTTCGCACTTGATTAAAATATGTTGATGATGTTGATGATGTTACTACCTTCTTACTTTTGGTATGTGTAAGCACGATTCGTTACATGGATTGGTACATTATGGAGTTATGAATTTGTGATATTCATTTGTCGTTGTACATCCATACATGTTCCTATATCACCATATGGCGACGTTGGTGGATCCTCGGCAACGGGCTTAGAGGGCAATAGATGCTTATCAATGCAACTCTAAAACGGTAGATGCCACTTCATGAGGATTATCCCCGGCAACGGGCTTAGGGGGAGTAGATGCTTAGCAATGCAGCCCTAAGACGGTAGATGCATTTCATGGGGATGTGTTATATTCCGGTTGCGGTATTGAGAAACAGTAGATGCTTAGTAATGTTGTCTCAATGCTGTGTCTTCCATTGATAGAATACTAGGGCTTGATTGATTCGTCCTATGCTAGTGGGTTTGATTGAGTCACCCTTAGCTTTGGTGTAGTGAGGGAGGCACAACTCCTTCGTTACTTTGTTTCACTTTGTGTACCATGCTAATCAACTTTCTATATTGACTGTAAATCTGAAACTCCTGGATATTGTTGCCTACTTATTTTGTTGTGGAATTTTATCCACGTAAGGAGGCTTAGTGGGGTTCATTGCCAGACTTTCAGGACTTTCTTTCAGCTGAAGTCACATCTATCAGTTTGCTAGTACTTTTACCTCTTTTCAGTATTAGAGAGAGGATGTGAGACTTTTATTTATATTCAGACTTTTAGTTCTTGCAGTAGACTACTCTCTTATTTTTAGGACATTGTTCTGGGTCATTTAGATTGTCAAACTTGGTACTTTTAGTTTTGGAATTTTATGCTTAGTACTTCTTTCAGTCCGTTGTGTATTTTTCTTAGAAAGATGGAAAAAAATTATTATGTTGGAAAATGATGCTTAGTTCCCACACTTGCTTGTTTGAGTCACGATTCGTAGCAAGATTCTATTATTTATTAGTTTTCCGGGATGGGTCGTGATAGTGATACCCCCGGTAGGCATCCATAAAGCTCATTCTGGGATGTTCGGCCGCTGAAGTGACCAGTTGATCTATCCTGGGAACTGGAAAACTGTCTTTGGGGCAAGCTTCATTGAGATTAGTGTAATCTACACAAATCCTCCACTTGCCGGTCTTATTTTTAACTACCACCGTATTGGCCAACCAGGTGGGATAGTGCACTTCTCGGATCGGTTGCACTTCGGTCAGACGATCTACTTCCTCTATGACGGCATCGGCATAAGCAACTGCCGATCGCCGGGCTTTCTAGACGACAGAGTGGCATTCCGGTCGGAAGTTAAGGAAAACCTAAATTTTCTTGGAGGGTCATCCTATATTGTTATAAATCTTATTTAAGAAGGAATTAAGATTTTACAGAGGTTTAAAGATGCCAACAACCAATATTTAAGTATTTAATAAATACTTAGTGCTTAAGGAGAATTACTTATACACTTTTGAAATGTATAACAAGAGACAAGTTGGAGTCTTCTAAGACGATTCAGTAGATTCTTGCTTTGGTGATCATATACTTGGTGAATGTGTAGATTTCTTTCATTTATAGAACTTTGATTTGTATGCTACATGTTAGATGAATATGAATGCTTGTTTGAATCCCTTGGTATACAATACATATTCACATATCTTGATTGTTGTTGGGTTTGGGGATTCTTGTGTAACCTAAATTACTTGATCACATGATGGATGAATAGATGTTCTATACTCTTGCTAGTTGTTGCTTTAGTTGGTGTATTTTCACATGCTTCGCACTTGATTCAAATATGTTGATGATGTTACTACCTTCTTACTTTTGGTATGTGCAAGCATGATTCATTGTATAGATTGGTACATTATGGAGTTATGGATTTGTGATATTCATTTGTTGTTGTACATCCATGCATATTCCTATATCACCATATGGTGACGTTGGTGGATCCTCGACAACAGGCTTAGGGGCAGTAGATACTTAGCAATGTAGCCCTAAGACGGTAGATGCCACTTCGTGAGGATTATCCCTGGCAACGGGCTTAGGGGGCAGTAGATGCTTAGCAATGAAGCCCTAAGATGGTAGATGCCATTTCGTGGGGATGTGTTGCATTCCGTTTGTGGTATTGAGAAACAGTAGATACTTAGCAATGTTGTCTCAATGTTGTGTCTTCCATTGATGGAATACTAGGGCTTGATTGATACGCCCTATGCTAGTGGGTTTGATTGAGTCACCCTTAGCTTTGGTGTAGTGGTGGTGTGTTGAAGCTTCCCAATATCTGTGAAAAGATACATTTCATAACATCTATATGCATTCACATATTTACATTTATGTTGAGGACTTATATTACGGAAGAGGCACAACTCATTCGTTACTTTGTTTCACTTTGTGTACCATACTAATCAACTTTCTATATTGAATGTAAATCTGACACTCTTGGATATTATTGCCTTCTTGTTTTTTTGTAGCATTTTATCCAGGTGAAGAGGGTTAGTGGGGTTCATTGCCAGACTTTCAAGACTCTCTTTCAGATGGAGTCATATCTATCAATTTGCTAATACTTTTACCTCTTTTCAGTATTAGAGAGAGGATGTGGGACTTTTATTTATATTCAGACTTTTAGTTCTTACAGTAGACTACTCTCTTATTTTTGGGACCTTATTCTGGGTTATTTAAATTTTCATATTTGGTACTTCTAGTTTTGGAGTTTTATGCTTAGTACTTCTTTTAGTCTGCTGCGTATTTTTATTAGAAAGATGGAAAAAATTTATTATGTTGGAAAATGATGCTTGGAACAAGTGTGACATATGATGTTGAGTCTTTTAAGGTGAAAGATAGGTTGAGTCAATTTGTCCTACTCTTCCGGAAATCATTGTATGTGT
Organism: Monotropa hypopitys; assembly: GCA_002855965.1. Taxonomy (NCBI): domain Eukaryota; kingdom Viridiplantae; phylum Streptophyta; class Magnoliopsida; order Ericales; family Ericaceae; genus Monotropa; species Monotropa hypopitys. The sequence goes on from NMUG010003841.1 coordinate 12,967, forward strand.
TACTTTGGCACCCGATGGACTACCTTGAAATCTGATTTGAAAAGTGCCTGATCAACGTATTTTTAAATGAAAGGTCTTGGGAAGTTAGTCAGAAAAGCACAATGTACCGGAATCCCGTATCTAGAACGGTGTATAGGTGGGACGTTGGTCATGAACCCTAAGTTGTCAGACGTGTATGTGCTAACTTTTGCTTTGATGATTACTTGCTATGTTCTACGTATTATGCACCTCTGCTTGACTGATTGTTAAGTGTTATGTGCTATTCTCTATGGTAACATGATAACTTTTTAACAACTTCGAAGGAATCTCTTTTCGAGATAGTTTTTAGATGCATAGAAGATGCGATAATGAAAGTAATAAAATCAATGTTGGGTGATTTGTTAAATTTCGATTTACAAGAATAACTACATAAAAATGAATCAATGAGCAATATTTGTAGATGAGTTTGAGTAGTAGTCATTTGGGCCTATTTTACAAGAGATTGAGGAGATTGAATTGGGATATTGTGACATGTCCACGCATAGGTAGAGATTCAAAATTGAGTTATTTAATGAGTTGGAAATACGGATGTAAGAAGATATAATAATCTTGAAAACATGGGTAGTGATGTGGAAATTGTGATGTGAATGTGAATCATGTGTTGAAAGGAAAAGCCTAGTATGTTGTCTTTAAGTCTAAGAGAGAAGTTATGACGGGGTAGTAAGATATGAAATACGGTTGTAAAAAGTTAATATGGTAAGGCAATGGAATTATGAATTCAGGGAGAGATGATGTAAGTAAATAATAAATCGAGGGTTGGAAGAAAACTGGTATTTGTGGATTGTTATTGTTTATAAGAGAATTGCTAGATGTTGTAAGTCAAGAGTGTTTAAAGAAAGTGTAATTGTGAAAACCTAAATATTATGAGGTTCAAAGTTCGGGCATATGCATGTTAGGGTTCAAAGTTGAAATATTAAGTACTCGATTTAAAAGTAGTTCTGGTTGTTAAGTAGAAATTAAGGTTCAATAAAAATTTATTACTATAATCAGGTGTATCTAATATTTTAGACTTGGTGATTCTGCTTGTGGTTGTTTCGGGACCAAGTTATGCTTGTGAGTAGTATTTTGGGTGTGAGTGAATAATGAGAAGTGAAAAACAAAACAATTGTGAGTACTAGTATGGAAATCTTTGATTGTAAAATGACTAATTGATGACGTTCTTTGGTTAGGTGTGATGTTCTAGGAAGTGAAAGAAAGGTAGTATTGGTGTTACAATATTCAAATTAAATTGGAAAACTGAGGCTTAGGCAAGAAATGTGTATCAATATGTTGGGTAAATAAAGCTTTTTTGGTTTGAGGATGAGATAACAAGTATGTAAGAGGAAGTATTTTGTAACTCGCAAAGGTTATGGAAAGAATAGTACTTGAAGTATTATGATGGT
>NMUG010003842.1:0-14394 GCA_002855965.1 Monotropa hypopitys
AAAAGTCTTCTGTTGGATTTTGGTGAAGGTTTGCACCGGTGCAGAGAGAAATTTCATCGGTGCACAGAGCCTGGAATTGGCTCATTAAGGGCAGTTATGTCATTTTGCTTAGGGGGAGTATATATATCATTGTGTGCATGATTTGGGGTCATCTCTTCCCCATTTTGACCTAACCACTCTCTTTCTACCTCTATGGGAGTTCTCTCTCCCTTGTCTCTAAGATATCTCCCTCTTCCCAAGCTCCAATGGAGTTGAGGCTTTGAGAAACGTCGATCACCTCGTCGAGCTCTCTCCATCTATGTGCATAGCTTGTACCGTTGTCAAGACACCCTCACCTAGGGTTTTCTCCATGCTTTGGATTTGAGATAAATGTGCTTCTATCTTGTGCTTGTGTGATTGTGTTAGATCACCTAAATGGTTTTCAAGAATTAAAATCAAAGGTTTTCTCTAAAACCCATGTTTTCGAAAATATGAATTTACCATGTTTGACAAATTGAATTTGGTGACATCCTTGCATGAGAATTGAGTGTTCATTGTGATTGTGAGGATGTGTGATAGTCAATTTGATGTCTAGAACTTGTATTCTAATTGTTGAAGTTTGATGGAAATTGGTTTTTTTTCTAGGAGTCAAATTATTGGAATTGAGCGGTGATCTTGTGACCGCTAGGTGTTTGATACAATGCCCGAGGGGCTTATGAGATAGGTTCATGTTTTTGTAAGATTGTTAGGTCTTACGTAGGCCCTTAGGTGTGGCCTTGAGTTTATGGGTGATGAATTGGATGATGGATTAGATGTCCTTGGTGATTAGGACCCTTGTGTGCACTTGTGCACTCTAGGTGTTTGGTGAAATGCCATAGTGAATGGAATTGAGTATTGACGTGTGAACTCGTCACACTTAGCTTGGGAACTCGTCCTTATGAGGTTGGTGACCTTAGATTGGGTTTGTTGGATGGCTAGAGATATGTTATATGTGTTGATGTGTGAATTCGTCACACCTATGTGGGAATTCATCCCCTTGAAGTGAATTCATCACTAGTGTTAGGAAACTCGTTCCCTTAGATTCAATTCGTCAATCTCATCAATTCGCCTATTAAACAACCAAACAAAAGAATGTGATTGTGGATGTGTGGGAAGATAGATCAATTCATGATCTCTGGGTCAATTCGTGATCCTCGGACCAATTCACGGTCATTCGCGTGTGGGATTAGTTTTTGAATTTGTTGAGACAACCCGAATCAATTCGTGATTCCTTTGTGAGCTAGTCGGTCCTTGAATTCATTGAGGCGACTATAAATCGATCCCGAGCTTAATGGTTTTAAAGTGGTTTTCGAAACATAGTCCATGTTGGGGTAAGCGGGTCCTTGTTTGTAAGACGGTCGAGACTCATGTGACTCTTTCTAATATAGTCCACGTTTGGGGTAGGCCGGTCCTTATTTAGTGAGGTGATCGAGACTCGCGTGACTCATTTTCAAAGTTGTGTTAAGCCGGGAGTAGAACAAACTAATCAAACACGATAAATCAATTCACCAATGTGTACCTATATAGATATGTATATAGAGGAAATGAAAGGATTAATGATGTGCAATATGGTTCGGTGGATTGTGTGGGCATAAGCTAAGTCGTGGAATTAGCTAGTAGATTCGATGCGGTGTTGGGCTTGTGCTCGATAGTTGGTAGCGGTGGCACTAGAGATGGGTTGTGTTCTTGGGAGTGTCTTCCCTAGATAGTTTGATAGTAATGCGGTATCATAATGGCACGGTCATGGTTGAGATCCTTGATCCTTACGGCCTTTGTTTTAGTGTTCGTTGCCTAGTGGCGTGGTTGAGGGGTACGTGGTAAAGAGAGGGTTTTGACTTGTTGTTGTTGTTGTTTGCCTTGAGCAAGATTGAATGGTCGGGTTATCTCTTAGTGTACTTGTATGGATGAGAGACTTGGTTGGGCTTACGAGTCTTGATTTAAATAAGTGACTTGGTAGTGGTGTTTGGGATTGTGTGAGTGATGACATGCTTGGGATTGCATCGTAGGGATTCACAGCACTTGTACATGTCACCATAATGGCATTTGCACTTGATAGACGCATATTTGATGGGTTTTTATGACTCAACCTTCTTTTTACAGTTTTATGCATGTTTGCATAGTTTGGTAGCTTGTAGCCGGGAGTTGGCATTGGCTTGCTCTATTTTCTTTTCAGTGAGTGGCATTACATTTGTATCTCATTTGTATCATTGTAATAAATCCCCTTCTCCTCTTTACTGTTGTCGAGTTTCATTTCAAATGTAAAGGCATTGTATGTATTTCAATTTCAAGCAAGTTTTATGTAAAGGATTTGTAAAGAAATGTGTTTGACTATTCACGGCCCTTTGTAATGTGGTTTGGTTAATGTGGTTTTATAATTAATCATTCTTTTATTCGATTTCAAAAAAATATGGTTTGAAAATACGGGGCGTGACAACTTGGTATCAAAGCTTTCGTTCAAAAACCTTGGAACCTTGGGGAGATTTTTATCTTAATGGGTTCTTCATGTGCTTTCCATGGAGTCAATTATTTGTGTTTGCATGCATTGAGTGTTACATGGCATTAGTATGTCCTTGTATGAGGCATAGGAAGTTGGCATTAGTATGCCCTTGTTTGAGGCACAGGAGCTTGGTATTGGTCCTTGAGATGAGTTTGGCTTCCGTTAGTGTATTGGAGGCTGTACCTATGGATATGTTTGTGTGTTGAGTGCATGGTTGTTTTCCTAGCATACGATTTGGATTGACTCATAGCTCTCGTGTAGAAATTTATGAGCATCGTGCTATTGTGGTTCGTGTATTGAACATGTTATTTGTATGCTTGCTAGGACTTGTTGTCGCTTGTTGCGTTGATTGTTGATATGATTACTCATTAGAGAGGTTGTAGGATTCGTCAGGTGCGTCAAGGAGTTCCAGTGGAAGATGTTTATGAAGAGGAAAACGTTGAAGTGGGTCAAGAAAGAGCAGTGGATCCTAGATTGTTTGTGAGGCAGCTTGCCGAGGCCATGGTTGAGGCCATCAGAGCAATTCAAGCCCCCAGGGCTAGGGGTTTTAGCCACATAATGGAGGCCTTGCGAGAGTTCTGTGCTATGAACCCTCCTAATTTCAATGGAGATGGTGAGCCTATTGAGGCCAATCATTGACTTTTCGGGATTTGTAAGGCATTGGACACCCTTCACATCAATGAGGATGATATGTAAGTGTCTTTTGCATCCTATCAGTTGGTCAGTGAAGTAGGAGAGTGGTGGAGTTCGATAGTTGAAGCCAAGAAAGATGCGCAGAAGTTGGCTAGAGTTGCAGATTTGGGATTAGTTGACGAGAATGTGGGTGGAATTTCATGGGAGCAGTTCGTTTCTACCTTCGAGGATCAGTACTTTCCAGAATCTTTTCGTGAGAAGTTGAGGATGCAATTCGAGCTGTTGTAGCAGGGCGACATGATGGTCTCTCAGTATGTGATCAAATTTCAGTCTTTGTCCCGTTTTGCTCCAGAGTTAGTCTGTTTGGAGGATCGCAAGTGCAAGAGGTTCGAGCGGGGTCTTCATCTCTCCATCCAAAACTCATTGTCGGGCAGTGCATTCGTTCATTTGCTACTATGTTAGATCGTGGCAGGGCTATTGAGCCTATTTGCAAGGAAGAAGAGAAAGAAGTTAGAGTGTGGGAGCCTCGTCGGTAGTCTTTCATTTCAAATTCTATATCTACTTCAGGTAGTATTGGGAGGAAGCGACATAGAGATTATTCTCTTTCTCGGAGTCAGCAGAGTTCTCAGTCCATCGTCAGTGTTGGTGCTGCTAAAGAGCTACCCAGGAGCCACATTGTTGGTCATCATTGCAATCGGGAAGGGCATTATTGTTCTCAGTGTCCTCAGATTACTTGCTTCGAGTGCGGTCAGTCAGGGTATGTAAGAAGGATTTGCCCACAGAGGAGCGGCAGGCAAAGAGAGCTGTCAGTTGGGAATCACTCATCGGTTGGGCCAAGAGTTAAGCAGTTTCAACAAGGGAGTCAGAATCAGTAGTCTCGTCACCAATCATTCTTACACAGTCCTCAGTTTCAGTAAGGGAGTCAGAATCAGTAGACTCATGGTAGAGTGTACTCGATTGCTATGGCGGATCCTCAGCTGCCGGTGTCTCCATCTTAGTAGACTTATTTTGTATTTGTGTGGTAGTTGTATGGTACGTTGGTGAGATTGGCATCCCTTTTTGTGTTTTGCTAGTAGCATCGTAAACTCGGTTTGACGTTATGCGTTTTGTTTTGAATGTTGCTTCCCTTTGTGGACGTCGTTGTAAGAATCTTTTCGGTTGAGACTGTCGTTACCTACTTGGGATGCTTCTTGTTGCAAGTTTCATGTTCTCATACTTCATAAATTGATGTCGCGATGATTTGGGTTATGATCTCACTTCCGTTTGAATTGTGGAGGAGTTGTGTTAGTTCTCTTGTGCCACCTTGTTCTTGTTGTGATGGCCAAGTTTGATGTTTACTCTCCACTTGTTTAATTAGTATGTATTTCGGGACCGTTCTTGTCTTCTTGAAATCCATATCCTTGTGCCCCAAGCATTGGGTAGATTGTTAGATACATTGGGAACGAGTAATTGAGTCGGTTATTTTTACACCTTCAGTGTGGAATCGGCTGTGTGTGTGTGTGTGCTTCATTGATTGTGTGGCATAAGGATGACCCTATAACTTAGGTTGACAATAGTGTCCGACCGGTACCTCTCAAACTTGAATTGTAGTGGTCACTTGATTATCGTAGTGTGTTTTTCTTAATCTCGTTTTTTATCTAAAAATTTCTAGATCTACTTGAAATCCATAATTTTAGGATGGATTTAGATGAGGTTTGAGGCCTAGATCAAAGTATAATGAGTATATGAATGTATATAACTCTTGAGAGCAATTGATTTCACAAAAACATGAAGATTAGGAGGATTTTTAGTGAAAATGATTACTGAAATCGAACATTTTTTAGTAATCTGCTGCTTTCTGCACTAACCGGTATGCACACCGGCATACCGGACTCATACCGGCTAGTTCAAAATTTTGCAGAAAATAAAAGTTTTGTGTATCGTCGAGAGCTTTCCAACGCCATATTATAATGTCAAAACGGAGTTACGTAGCAAAAGTTATGCCCATTTAAAGTTGACGTAGTTTCGTAGAGGATCTTTGGTACATGTCGAGGTTGGAACTGCGGGGCCAACGGCATGAGAAATTAAATATATGGTGCTATGGGCACGATGCTATGGGCATGTTACATGTCGGGGTTGGAACTGCGGGGCCAACGACATATCTTTGAATAGGTCGAAGTTGGAACTGCGGGGCTGACAGCATATTAAACGGACACTACTGTTGCATAAATGAAATTAAATAAAAGAAAAGTACTATGGGTACGGATGGAAAGAATATGTTGACATTATGTGCTTTCGTAATTTTTAGGGGAGAGACACCACCCCTAGTTTACTTGTACACTACTTGTTCAGTTACTACATTTATATTTCAAAGTACATGTTTAACTGATGTATCTGATTTCGTGATTGTTGGGGAGAGGCACAACCCCTTTGTTTCCCTTGTTACAGATGCTTTATTTACTTGTCAAATTGCATATATTGACTATTGTAGCTGACACTCCTAGATATTTTTTGCTTGTTTTTGTTTTGCAATCTATATCCAGGTAAGGGAGTTTAGCTGGTTCGCCTGCAAGCCATTGCCAAGAGGATTAGCTATTGGAGAGAGGATAGCTGTTGTTACTCCTTTTTGGGAGATCTCATTTAGTTCTGTCTACTTTAGAATAATGGGTTTTATATGGAGACTGTTGGTTCGTGAGTAGTGAGAGTTGGTGAGTTGTTGACTCATGTTATATAGATTTTGTGGCAGTTTTCTTGGTACTACTATCTAGACGCGGAGTTTACTTTGGGATTTCAGTTTTAGTATTTTCTGCTGTAATGTTATTATGGTTGGTTCAATAAAATAATTTTAGTTGTTTCGCATGGGCTTGGTTTTGATGTGCTGTAGTCACGGATTTCATTGTCAGTTTATATATTTTTATTATATTCTGGAATGGGTCGTGACAGCACTGGTGCAAGGGAGTTTGCATCGGTGCAGTGGAGGCTTGCACCGGTACAAAAGTCTTCTGTTGGATTCTGGTGCAGGTTTGCACCAGTGCAAAGAGGAATTGCACCGGTGCACAGAGCCCAGAATTGGCTCATTAAAGGTAGTTATGTCATTTTGCTTAGGGGAGTATATATATCATTGTGTGCACGATTTGGGGTCATCTCTCCCCTATTTTTGACCTAACCACTCTCTCTACCTCCATGGCAGTTCTCTCTCCCTTCTCTCTAAGATATCTCCCTCTTCCCAAGCTCCAATGGAGTTGAGGCTTTGAGAAACGTCGATCACCTCGTCAAGCTCTCTCCATCTATGTGCATAGCTCGTGCCGTTGTCAAGACACCCTCACCTAGGGTTTTCTCCATGCTTTGGATTTGAGGTAAATGTGCTTCTATCTTGTACTTGTGTGATTGTGTTAGATCACCTAAATGGTTTTCAAGAATTAAAATCAAAGGTTTTCTCTAAAACCCATGTTTTGGAAAATATGAATTTACCATGTTTGACAAATTGAAATTGGTGGCATCCTTGCATGAGAATTGAGTGTTCTTTGTGATTGTGAGGATGTGTGATTGTCAATTTGATGTCTAGTACTTGTATTCTAATTGTTGAAGTTTGATGGAAATTGGGGGTTTTGTCCTAGGAGTCAAATTGTTGGAATTGAGTGGTGATCTTGTGCCTGCTAGGTGTTTGATACAATGCCCGAGGGGCTTATAAGGTAGGTTCATGTTTTGATAAGATTGTTAGGCCTTACATAGGCCCTTGGGTGTGGCCTTGAGCTTATGGGTGATGAATTGGATGATGGATTAGGTGTCCTTGGTGATTAGGACCCTTGTGTGCACTTGTGCACTCTAGGTGTTTAGTGAAACACTGTAGTGAATGGAATTGAGTATCGATGTGTGAACTCGTCACCCTTAGCTTGGGAACTCGTCCGTATGAGGTTGGTGACCTTAGATTGGGTTGGTTGGATGGCTAGAGATATGCTCTATGTGTTGATGTGTGAATTCGTCACACCTGTGTGGGAATTCGTCCCCTTGAAGTGAATTCGTCACTAGTGTTGGGAAACTCGTTCTCTTAGATTGAATTCGTCAATCTCATCAATTCACCTATTAAACAACCAACCAAAAGAATGTGATTGTGGATGTGTGGGAAGATAGATCAATTCATGATCTCTGGGCCAATTCGTGATCCTCGGACCAATTCGTGGTCATTCGCGTGTGGGGTTAGTTTTTGAATTTGTTGAGACAACCCGAATCAATTCGTGATTCCTTCGTGAGCTAGTCGGTCCTTGAATTCGTTGAGGCGACTATAAATCGATCCCGGGCTTAATGGTTTTAAAGTGGTTTTCGAAACATAGTCCATGTTGGGGTAAGCCGGTCCTTGTTTGTAGGACGGTCGAGACTCATGTGACTCTTTCAAATATAGTCCACGTTTGGGGTAGGCCGGTCCTTATTTAGTGAGGCAGTCGAGACTCGTGTGACTCATTTTCAAAGTTGTGTTAAGCCGGGAGAAGAACAAACTAATCAAACACGATAAATCAATTCACCAATGTGTACCTATATAGATATGTATATAGAGGAAATGAAAGGATTAACGATGTTCAATATGGTTCGGTGGATTGTGTGGGCATAAGCTAAGTCGTGGAATTAGCTAGTGGATTCGATGCGGTGTTGGGCTTGTGCTCGATAGTTGGTAGAGGTGGCACTAGAGATGGGTTGTGTTCTTGGGAGTGTCTTCCCTATATAGTTTGAGAGTAATGTGGTATCGTAATGACACAGTCATGGTTGATATCCTTGGTCCTTACGGCCTTTGTTTTAGTGTTCGTTGCCTAGTGGCGTGGTTGAGTGGTACTTGGTAAAGAGAGGGTTTTGACTTGTTGTTGTTGTTGGCCTTGAGCAAGATTGAATGGTCGGATTATCTCTTAGTGTACTTGCGTGGATGAGAGACTTGGTTGGGCTTACAAGTCTTGATTTGATTAAGTGACTTGGTAGTGGTGTTTGGGATTGTGTGAGTGATGGAATACTTGGGATTGCGTCGTAGGGATTCACACCGCTTGCACATGTCACCATAATGACATTTGCACTTGATAGATGCATATTTGCTGGGTCTTTATGACTAAACCTTATTTTTACAGTTTTATGCAGGTTTGCATGGTTTGGTAGCTTGTAGCCGAGAGTTGGAATTGGCTTGCTCTATCTTCTTTTCAGTGAGCGGTATTACATTTGTATCTCATTTGTATCATTGTAATAAATCCCCTTCTCCCCTTTACTGTTGTCGAGTTTCATTTCAAATGTAAAGGCCTTGTATGTATTTTAATTTCAAGCAAGTTTTATGTAAATGATTTGTAAAGAAATGTGTTTGACTATTCACGGCCCTTTGTAATGTGGTTTGGTTAATGTGGTTTTATAATTAATCATTCTTTTATTTAATTTAAAAAAATATGGTTTGAAAATCTGGGGCGTGACAAGCTGGCTGACCGATAGTCCCTTATTTGTCCAGAGATGCTTCGGTCACAATATAGCCATTTGCTACACCCGACCCTGACAAGATGCATAAGTGAGATGTTCGGAGCGCCATGAGGCCGGAGGCCCTGGTTGACTCCTTCAGATATCCAGAGAGCCTGTTTTGGTTTCCCCTTTGGGCGTGTAGGTGGGACGTTTGTCACAGGTCCTTGAGGCCGAAGGCCTCGGGTCGCTCCCTGAGATGATCATGGAGGAGTCTGGATTGGCTGGTTGGTCCACCCTCACCAGAGTCTGGCTACTATAATAGCCCATCAATGTTTTTCCAATCTTTTTGGGAAAGATTGAAGTGGAAGGACCGGATGCTTTCCTTCAGTGAGTTAGCTCCTTCTGGAGCTGTTTCGTTCTTCACCACGTGTTGGAGTGGCATTCATTGTGCGAGGTACAGTGGTAATAACATTATGGATGCCATAGTTGACTTGCCACGTGTCATCTTCTAATTAGTGGGTCAAACTGTGCTTATCAAGCCTTATACGAGAGTAATGATAGACAATTGTACTTGTACCTATCTCTAGCCCTATAAATAGAGTAATAGGCTTGATCCTATGGGACTTTCAACATATCTTTTGATCCTCCGCAGTGCTCCTGGTCCTTCATCTTCAGTCTTCAGAGGAACTACAAAACATGGACCAAGTGATCGTCCTGGATTCTCATATAAGCACCGGTACGGAGTCTGACACATTGCTTGGTCTTAACTCTGATGACCCTTAATTCAAAGTGAATTTTAAAGCAGCTAAACCATCTAGAAATCTGATGTTGGAGGCCCCTCATCTAGAGCAGCCTCGGGTGTACCAACAGACCCAGATCGTTGCCCATTTTTATGAAGATGAATCCTTTAGTCTAATTGAATTCATGTAGGATGCTCGCCCAAGGCTCATGCATGGAGATGTTGTCGGCCCCTCTAGCAGGGCCTTTGGGAGTGATCGGTGTTGCCCCTACCTTAATTTCTTCTATAGTTGGCAAAATGGAGTTGACAACTTCTATCGGCAATATAAGATCCCATTGACCATCGCCCTTTGTGATGGTAGGGTCAGACATCACTTTTTGGGGGAGCACATAATTGTTCCTCTCATGGCCATAACTAAAGGGGGTTGAAATTTCCTCTTCTGCTGCTTCTTCGGACATTCATGTATGCATTCGGGCTTTCGCCCAGTCAGCTTTCGGTCAACAGCTATTGAATAATCGATTGTATTGAGGAGCTGTGCTAGAGGGATAACTTGGAATTCATGATGGCAGACCTTCTAGGATTGTTCTTTCTTTTCCAGAACCGATTGTCCAGAAGATACTTCCTGACTTACTGCAAACTATATGAGGATGTCATCCTGAGGCTATCGGATTCTGACCGATAGGCCAATGTATACCTTTAACTTTTTGGTGATTATAACTTTGGTTCGGAAGCTGCAGATTGATACCCTACTCCCACGAATCCGAGAAACCCAGGTCGGACCCTCTCTACCTCCATTTGTCTTTTACCTTTGTTCTCTGGTAACACTCGTTTTCTTGTAGATATTTCCCGAATCTCCCGTAAACTGAGGCGACAAACTTTGGATAGCCAGATCGCAAGCCTATTGTGAGGGGAGGGACTCCCCTCCCTTTTGGGGTACCGTCTGATGTACCAAAGCTTCCTAGAGGACCAAAAGGCTAGTGGGAAAAGGAAGCGTGGTGAGATCCCACCCACTCTTTCCAGTCGGTGGGAGCCTGTATATGTTCGGCGAAGAACCGGCTTCTTGAATTTTTTTTATGGGAGAGTCTTTGACAACTAGGGAGAGGAACCCTGGAACCACCGTCTGGAAATCCCTACGGTGCCCTCTAGTCTTCGAACGTGCTTTGGATGAAGAGGTACCTCTGGCACTTGTCGAAGTGAAGGTGGAGGCGCCTAGCTTTGAGGAAGGCAGTCCGGTAGATGTGGGACGTAACTCAAGGTTAGATGTAGTCCCATCACTAGCCACCTCGGGCATCCCAGGGTTGTGGGTGCCTTGTTTTCTTCGGTCCAGAGGGAAGCCTATTCTAATGTCGGATAGCCTCAATGTCGATCCAGGGATTGCATACCCTCTAATTCAGGGATTAAACCTGACGAGTGATATGGGAGCCATGCCGGCCAACACAAAATATATCTTCGACCATGATGATGCAATTCTTGTAAAGGTATCTTCGACTTCTTCCAGGTGCGGGTTTCTATTGGAGCATCTATTAATAGTAATTTCGTTCTTGCAGGCTTGTTAAGCCGTCTCTATATCATACGAGTGTTTTCGCACACTGTGCTGGAAAGTCGTCAAGTGGGAGGTCCGAGTTTTGAAGGTGGAGGCCGCCTTTGGAGCCGTTAGAGCTCATGAGGACCTACTCCTCTAACATCTAGGCGAGGCATGGGTGGAGCCCGATCGACTGAGAAAGAGCCTTGCAGAAGCTGAGGATAGTCTCTGGAAGGTGCAAGAAGGCATTGAAGAGAGGGTCCAGAAAGTTACCGCCGATGCTGATGCTAAAGGCTATGGAGAGGGTTTCAAGGATACTAAATAGGGCTACCAGAGGCAAGTGGTCGAGCTCTGTTCTGAAGCTCATGGAACTAGCTACAAGAGTGGCTTCCATGTAGCCTTCAAGGAGGTATGGCTCCGGGCGTTCGATGCAGCGGTAGTGCCAGGTGATTCACCTCTTTGACATGACATGCCTGTTCCAGTCCCGGAGGTCCCCGTGTTTGCAATGCCGGCAAGGGAGTCTCCTACCAGGCCATCTCATGATCAGCCGGCATGTCTAGAGTAGTATAGCTTTGATTTTTAAATGCTGAACTTCGGTTGTGTTGTTCTGTATAAATTGTAATAAAGATATTATGAGTCGAACCGATTTAGTCTGAACCCCCTTTGCCTTGGTTGTTTGGTGTTTGTAAGTGTTACTGGATATGGAGCCCCTCCTGTGGGGGAATTTTAGCCAATTAGAACGTGATTCAGTGCTTGATGTAAAAACCTGAGGCCTAGTCGTCGTTCGTCACATGGGGTCTGAAGTCCGAGTGAGACCGTTCTTTCCAGAGGACACCGTCCTCAGACATTTAAAAGGATATCCAGAGTTAGCATGACTGATCTGGTATATAATGAATAAATGTAGATCCACGATCTAAGATAGGGATCTGAAGTGTGTCAGACGTATTTAAATGATCCCACAAACTGAGATAGGGGTCCGGAGTATGTCAGATGTATATAAATGATCCCACGATCAGAGACAGAAGTCAGAAGTGTACCAAACATATATAGATAATCCTACTATTAGAGTTAGAGGTCCAGAGTGTTCCAGACATATATAAATGATCACATGATCAAAGACAGAGGTCCAGAGTGTATCATACATATATAGATGATCCCACGAATAGAGACATAGGTCCAAAATATGCCAGACATATATACAGATGGTTATCGAAGCCAAGCTCTACCGAAGGAAGCCAGACTTTGAGGGGTGGTTGACAGCTTATAATCAATGTTTTGAGACGATGGCTGTCAAAGCCATGCTCTGCCAGAGGAAGCCGAACTTTGAGAGGTGGTTGATATCTTATAATCAATGTCTTGAGATGACGGCTGTCATAGCCATGCTCTTCCAGAGGAAGATGGACTTCGAGAGGTGGTTGACAGTTTATAATCAATGTTCTGAGATGGTGGTTGTTAGAGCCTTGCTCTACCGGAGGAAGTCGGACTTTGAGAGGTGGTTGACAACTTGTAATCAACGTTCTGAGACGGTGGGTGTTAGAGTCATGCTATACTGGAGGAAGCCAGACTTTGGTGGTTAACAGGTTATAATCAACGTCCTGAGATGGCGATTGTTAGAGACACGTTCTGCCAGAGGAAGCCAGACTTTGGTGGTTGATAGCTTATAATCAACGTTTTGAGACGCGCGGCTGTCAAAGCCATATTCGCATGGAGGAAGTTGGACTTTGTCTGGAGAAGGCCAGTTTCTGGATCAATTGTTGGGGTGATTTGTCAGAATCATGAGTTCTGCCATGGGTGCCTTTCGTGCAAATCTTCGGTCGACCATGACTCGGTCGGTCCTCTATTTATGCTAGAGGATGACATTCCTGCATGAAACTTGGCTTATCGGACAAATTTTTTGCCCCTGCTATGGGTTGGGACAACAAAATCAGATCTTTGCTTTACTGACTAGCTGCTTAAATTCTTGCACTTCAAGTAGTGCAACACGTGGTTGAATACGAGAGTTTAACCCCAGTTGGAATTTCTTGCACATCGCCTTTTTAGGGGCGACCATGAACGGTGCGAATCGGGATAGAGTTGTGAATTTTGCCACATACTCATCCACTGTCATTGATCCATGCTCAAGCACCAGAATCTCCCTCTTCTTTTCCCCTGGTAGAATTATGAGAAATACTTCTCATTAAAAGCATCCTCAAACTGATCCCAGCTTATTACCGCCTCTACCTCAGCTAGCATTGCAGTCAACACTCTCTCCGTGGACTCCCACCAATTTTTTTATTAATCAGAAAGCATAAATATCGCCAACTGCAATTTATTGTTGTCGGGCACCTCCGTAATGAAAAATATTTTTTAATTTTCTTCAGCCAATTTTCAGCATCATTATCCCCGTTTACCCCCGAAAAGCTAGGCAGATCCATAGTTGTGAAGCTTTTGAATATAGACGTGTTGATATCAAGCAAAAGCCTTAGTGCCGGAGCTTGTGGCACATGTTTCCCCTCAAAATATCTGACCTGCATCTCGGTCATCTGGATCATAACTTTTTATAGCTACCTCATCGGATCGATTCTAGCTTGATCCTCAGCCTTGTTCTCCTCTGGAGCATTTTTCAATTCTTCCCTTTGGCCAACAGAGGCCATTGACATCTCGTCAGCAACTTGCTAATTTTCACTAGCCATAACTCTGCTCATTAAAGAAAAATAACACAAAGAATTCATATAAAACAATTGATGTCATATCCTCATGACTTGACGACATCCTAATGTCCATTGTTCAGCTGACTCGACTAGTCTACAGAACCTTTAAAATCTATGCTCTAATACCAAAAACAGTGTCACGACCCAACCCAGTTAATTATCCAGGTAATCACCGGATTAGCGACGTGGCAAAGTCATAGATACAGTGTAACGACCCTCCACTGCCGTGCACATTATTGTCTACTTTGGCTGCCATGTCCCAATGGACTTCCGAGGGGGTCATCCATTTTTGGACTACTATAGGATAAGATACTTAACTGGGAAGTTCCAATGGGCTTTGATACCTGCACGACTTTAAAAGACCTTGTACAAGGTTGATTCATGATCTATTATTTATAGGCAATTTTATCGCCCGGTCCCATTTTTCCAACTTATTTATGAGCGGGTCCAGGGAAACAGATTTTCCCTCGCCAGGTCACGTTCCATTTTTTCCGTATATACCCTTGCGGTTGCGGCAATAATAAAAAATTATTTATTTTTATTAAAAACGATTTATCTGAAGATATACAAATCAAAAAATTATAAAAAATATATTTTTATGTTCGTCTTGATGAGATCTATCAAACAAGTACCATATTGATTTTAAAATTTTACTTTTGTAAAAAAAGTTACAGTACACTGTAACATGTCCAATGTAACCTGTTCAATTGAACAAGTTACAGCCCAAATTTGGACTGTAACTTGTAAATAAACATAAGTTACAGTGGCCAATTGGACTGTAACTTGTCAATTGAACAAGTTACAGTGGCCAATTGGACTGTAACTTGTCAATTGAACAAGTTACAAGTTACAATTGGACTGTAACTTGTCAATTGAACAAGTTACAGTTGCCAAT
>NMUG010003843.1:0-14394 GCA_002855965.1 Monotropa hypopitys
GAGGAAAGATTGTTGTTTTTCCACGGCATAGGGAGAATACCAACACTCGTCGCAGGCGATGTCTCTTTAGGTTGGTATCTATCCGGGTTGAGGATGATTGTGGCTGCCCTCCCCGCGTTATGCTTTCCGAGGTGCGTAGGGTACCAACTATCGCTGCGGCCGACGTTTCTTTTTGTTGGTACCTATCCGGGTTTAGGATGTTGTGGCTGCCCTCCCCGTGGCATGTGTGTCGTTGTACGTAGGATGCCATTCATTGCCGCGGGAGATGTTTTCTCTTGTTGGCATATATCCGGGTTTAGGATGTTTGTTGCTGCCCTGCCCGTGGTACTCTTGTTTGAGTGTTTATTTAATAATTGAAATCTACCCCAAATCTCCAATAAATTCCAAAGTTAATCAAGAACCGAATCCATAATATTACTTTGGTGGTCGGAGGATTTTGGTGATGGGGTGGTGTTGAGATCCTATGCTTGGATCCTTTGGGTTCTTCTAGTGAGTCTTGGAGTTGGCCTTGTTTTCGTGGTGGCGATCGTTGTGGTTAATGTTGGGTTCTCGTGGTTGTGTCGTTGGTGCTTGAGGTTGAGTTGCACTTCACCGTTGGTTGTTCCTTTGGAGTCTTACACGGTTTTCACTGTCAGTTGTGCGTTGGTGTTGGGTTGCTTGAGGTTGTGTCACACTCACCTGACTTGGGTTTCCTTTCTCTTGTTTTGCCCTTCGTGTGGAAACTTAGGCACGCACTCGCAGGTGCATGCTTGGTAGTAGTTAGGGGTTTTCCTACTGAGATGTTGTTTGCTTAGTCTCTCCTTTCTTTCCTTTTTCCAGGACTTGTTTGCAGGGCTGGAAGTAGTAGTGGACTTGGAGTTCGGCTTGCTGCTGGACCTTTGGGAGCTTGCCTTTCCTCCCTGTTGGTGCACTTTCGTCCCTTATACTGGTAGTGCTTTCTTTTCAGTTGTACCAGTTGTAGTAGGCCATCTCTTGTACTTTTCTCTTGTATCCTTTGTTCAGTTGTAGTATCCTATTTATGTATCTTTTCTTCCGTACTCTGTACTTATTTTGTAATCTCCTTCTGTATCATATGTTTGTAATGGTTATATCAACTGACATGTATCTGGATGACAAGTAGTTTATTTCCCCATTTACTGTTTTATAATTATTTCAAAAAAAATGATTTGAAAATTTGGGTCGTGACAACTTGGTATCAGAGCTTTCGGTTTGAATACCTTGGACCATGGGGAGACACCTATTCTCTATGGGTTCTCAGGGTCATTACATTCGACTATGATCATTCTTGTGTGCTTGTGGAGCACTTTCCTATCCTAGCATTGTGTCCTAGGGTTGGCCTATATGTTCTGACTCCTTCCGCGGTTGTTGAGTTTCTCCAGTCCATCGGAAGTTGAGTACTATTCTATTTTCGAAAACCTAGCGGCTTGTAGGATTAGAGCTTTCTCGTACTCCTATTTCTTGTGATTCTTGATGTGCCTCCTCTCTTTTCGTTGGGCTTTTAACTCCCCTTCGTGCCTAGAGAGTTGAGTTTGTACTTGGTGATAGGATAGAAATCCTTGAATTTAGACTTCTTCCTAGTTCCGTGTGTGGATTCTAGCGACGTCATTGGGAATTTGACCTTTTGACTTGTTCGGGTGCATGTCTTCCTCTTGTGTATCATGGAAATATCTTGAGGCGTTGCCAAGATATCATGGTGTCCTCTTTAAGGGGTATGACTTGTTGATCTATTTGTCACTCTTGGTCGAGTTGTTCGTACTCGTTCTGCGGTTGCGTAGACTTTTTGAAGTCTCTGTTTGTTATTAGTTGGTTTGGATGAGGTTTATCCACAACTATTGTCTCTTGTAAACTTGCTTCGCATCCGTTTCGGGGTTTCTTTGACCATTAGAGAGTTTGGGCACCCCATGAGCATTGTTCATTTTTCTTGTATCCGTCTGATATTCGTGTTTACTGACTCTAGCTCTTTTCCTGTGAGGTGGTTAGATGGCTTCCAGTCATATCTTGAGCGCCTTAAAAGATTTCCTTCAGTTGGACCCTCCCCAATTCAGTGGCGAAGGCGACTCCATAGAAGCAAATCTTTGGTTTGTTGAGGTTCGTAAGATCCTTGACTTGTTGGGTATCGTCGAAGCTACATCAGTGTGTCCGTTGCTGCCTTTCAGTTTGTTGGAAAAGCAGATCTTTGGTGGAATTCTGTGGTGCAAGCTGGGCAATTGTCGGATGCCATTCCTCCCGAGAGTATGTTGTGGGAGTAGTTCGAGTCTATATTCAATGATCGGTATTTTCCAAACTCCTATCGTGCTAAGTTGAGGTTGCAGTTCGAATAGTTGACTCAGGATGACATGACTGTCACCCAGTATGCTTCCAAGTTTCGGTCCTTGTCGCATTTTGCACCCGAGTTAATTGGTTCGGAGGATCTATTGTGTATGAGGTTTGAGCAAGGTTTGCATTGTTCGATCCGACCGTTTGTTGTGGGGCTTCAGCTTCAGAGTTTTGTTGCATTGCGGGAAAGTGCTATAGATGTTGAAGCTAGTCTTGTTGAAGTGAAGCCGGTACCAAAGCAAAAATCCACTCGTCGTCACCTCCATGTTAGTGCGAGTTCATCTTCATATGGAAGTATGGGTAAGAAGCAAGGCAATGGTCAGTCCAAATCTTCGCACACTCGTTGGAATATGGGTTATTCTTCTTCATCCCGTAACCCAAGAGTTGTTTCCTCTTCTCAGCCAGTGTGCCACAAGTGTCGTCTACCGGGCCATTACCGCTCGCGTTGTCCTTCATTAACTTGTTATGCATGTGGGGAAAGCGGCCATGTGGTGAAAGATTGTCCCAAGTAGCTAGAGCCTATGGAAGAACTTCTTGATCGGTGTTCCTTTGGGAGATGACTTGTGCTCTCCCCATAGATGTCATGTTTTTGACTCCTTTGTTGGAAATTCATGTACTTGTTGTTGAATTTCATTTGGAACTTGTCACTCTCCCTTCTACGCTCTTGTTGGATTATACCATGACTTGAATTGTACTCTCTTTGAGACACCTTGTTTGAGTCTCATTGTTTCATTTTGGATGCTTCGTTTCTTTTGGCATGATTGGTTTGAAGGGATACAATCATTATCGGAAATCTTTTCCTCTCTCTTGTGTGGTTGTTCATTTGCAATCGTACCTTGCAATTCGTGTGGTACATCCATTGTTGGTTGTTGAATCTTGGTAATGACGGAAATTTCAATTTCTATCTTTTCTTGTCTTATCCATTTTGTGCAATCGTACCGTTTATTTGTCAACCGTAAACATGAAGACGTTGGATCTCGAAGGTAATATAGATGGTCGATCGTGGGAATTGGGGTACGAATGCATATTGGTGTTTAGACTTGGCGTGGGTTTGGTGTTATGCCATGTTGTTTGGGCATAGCACGTGCATATTTTGGTGTTGGTGTGGGTGTGGGTGTTTTCTTGATCACGCGATGTATGTATGACGTGCGTGAATTGATTTGGGAAGAGCTACCGGCCGGGGCATCTCAAAGCAAATCACCAATGTCATGCGTTCATCTCACCAGGATGTGTGTGTTCGTTGTCATGTATTGAGCATGTTTTATGCATACGGGTTTGGGTTGGTGGCGAATGGCTAATGGATCGTAGCTTGGCGTGTCGGTGTGTCCTCGGCGTATCGGTGTATCCGTGGCATGCTTGTTGAGGTGTGGATCGTGAAACATAGCTGTAAAACATCTCCTTTTTCCCATAGATGAACCGTGAGGTTTTTAATTTGTGCTTTGAGACTTGGGAAGCGTGGTCATCCGCGTATTCATCATCGTTCGTCGTTTTCCTTCCTCTCTTCTCTCTTATCAAATTTCGAGAACGAAATTTCTTTAAGGGGTATGAGATGTAGCGACTTAGAATTTTAAACAATTTCCTAAATAAAATTATGGCCGTTATCGGGTCCCATGCGATGAAATTCAATGGTCCGGGGTAGTTGGGGTCTCCGGTAGTGAGTTAGTATTGTCTCGAGTCATCCCGGCAATGTGCCGAGTAACTTCAAGGTCCATTATGGCCCATAAATTCTGAATCTAAATATATTCTTCATCAATGTTGTAGATAATTCAATTGTGAATCCAACGCAACTTGAATCGCGTCAATCGGAGTTCGGACGAATAAGTTATGCCCAAAATACTCTCAAACAATCTTAGGTTCACACAGCAGATTTTATATTTCGAAATAAGGTTCCTCCTCTGCTTCTATATTTCGATATAAGGTCCTGGCTGCCCTCTTTTGAGTCTACATTTCGATATGTAGCAGCCCTTGTGTTTCCATCATTTCGATATAAAATCCCCACTGCTCGAAACTTCTTCATGCTCATTTCGATATGTCACTCTATGGATATATCGAAATGTTTTATTTCGATATGCCTTGTATTGTATTTCGATAGGTCACTATATTTCGATATATATAGCTTGGTCCCAAAATCTTACATTTCGATATGCTCCTTCAATAAAATTGATCAGAGAGTTTTTCATATCGATATACAAGTCCCATGCATATCGATATGTGCTGTGTTTGAGGTTGATCCGTGGAGAGTATATTTCGATATATGCCCTTGGCATATATCGAAATATAGTGTTCGGGCATAAGTTTAGGGTTTCGGTTGGGGGCATTTTTGTTCACTTTTGGCCGAGTATATATGTGTGTGGGTGCAGGAGAGGAAGCCCTAATTTCATTTTGGTGCTTCTACCCTCCTTCCAACTCCCGTAAGTATCTCCCTCTCCCTCATCACTCTCGAGTTCTCTCTCCCTCTCTCTCTTTCTCCCTTGGTTTGACACCTCTCCTTTGTTTGTTTGAAGGATTGCCCTTCACAAACATCGTCAAGCATCGCGAGAGCTCTCATTGACGTCCTTGGATCGGCCATTCGTGAAGAATCCCTCACCTAGGGATTTCGAGATTTGGTGATTCCGGTGGGTAAATCTCTCTCTACTCCCTTGTGTGTGCGTGTGTGTGTATATAGGTTTCTTTTTCGTTGTCTCTTCGTATCAATTTTATACTTCAAGATTTATTGGATTCTCCTTGTTTGAGGTGTCCAAGCATTGGTGTTGGTAGGTGTTGTAGGTGATGTTAGTGGTGATTTGGGTTTATCTTGGTGGTTGTTAGATTAATTCGTGGTCCTTGGAATTTGCGGACACCAAGTGTTTGATGAAAACTCTTAGTGAATTCTAAATCATGTTTTGGAGGATTTAGCCCTATTGGGTTGTCGTAGGACTTGTATGGATGAGTGGTTGGTCGCATTGAGTCCTGAAAATCATCGTAGGACCCTTGGAGGTTATTGAATACCTAGTGTTCGACGAAATTCCCCTTTTAACCGTAGGTCACGTTTTGGAGGATTTGTGGTCTTGGGTTATCGTGTAATTGGTATGGAAGAGTAGTGGAATGAATTTGGGTTGTGAACCCCATTATTGGTCCCTTAGAGATTGACGAGCACCTCATGTTCGATGGTTGCCCCTCGCGGTGTATTAGTTGGGCAATTGGGCTAACAATACCTGTGGGTGTGTCGAGGAGCAATTGGGCTATTGACTTTGGAGGCATTGTCGCATCGTCATATGGTTAGCCTTGGTCTCTCTTAGTGCCGTAACGGTGGAGATGTGTGGATCTTGTTGGGTGTTGCCCTTGATTTCGTCAAGGAGGATTGGTAATTTGAGGAACTTAACTATGAACGCAAAATACTCAATGAATGTCAAATATGAGAGATGAATCCCACGAGGATCACTCTTTTATAATCATGAATCTAACACCTCAATTTCACCCAACTTAAGAATAATGATTATGTGAGGAAAGATTGTTGTTTTTCCGCGGAATAGGGAGGATACCAACACTCGCCGCGGGCGATGTCTCTTCAGGTTGGTATCTATCCAGGTTGAGGATGATTGTGGCTTCCCTCCCCGCGTTATGCTTTCCGAGGTGCGTAGGGTACCAACTATCGCCGCGAGCGACATTTCTTTCTGTTGGTACCTATCCGGGTTGAGGATGTTGTGGCTGCACTCCCCGTGGCATGTGTGTCGTTGTATGTAGGATGCCATTCATTGCCGCAGGCGATGTTTTCTCTTGTTGGCATCTATCTGGGTTTAGGATGTTTGTTGCTGCCCTACCCGTGGTACTCTTGTTTGAGTGTTTATTTAATAATTGAAATCTACCCCAAATCTCCAATAAATTCAAAAGTTAATCAAGAACCGAATCCATAATATTACTTTGGTGGTCGGAGGATTTTGGTGATGAGGTGGTGTTGAGATCCTATGCTTGGATCCTTTGGATTCTTCTAGTGAGTCTTGGAGTTGGCCTTGTTTTCGTGGTGGCGATCGTTGTGGTTAATGTTGGGTTCTCGTGGTTGTGTCGTTGGTGCTTGAGGTTGAGTTGCACTTCACCGTTGGTTGTTCTTTTGGAGTCTTACACGGTTTTCACTGTCAGTTGTGCGTTGGTGTTGGGTTGCTTGAGGTTGTGTCACACTCACTTGACTTGGGTTTCCTTTCTCTTGGTTTGCCCTTCGTGTGGACACTTAGTCACGCACCCGCAGGTGCATGCTTGGAAGTATTTAGGGGTTTTCCTACTGAGCTGTTGTTTGCTCAGACCCTCCTTTCTTTCCTTTTTCTAGGACTTGTTTGTAGGGCTTGGAGTAGTAGTGGACTTGGAGTTCGGTTTGCTGCTGGACCTTTGGGAGTTTGCCTTTCCTCCCTGTTGGTGCACTTTCGTCCTTTGTACTGGTAGTGCTTTCTTTTCAGTTGTACCAGTTGTAGTAGGCCATCTCTTGTACTTTTCTCTTGTATCCTTTGTTCAGTTGTAGTAGCCTGTTTATGTATCTTTTCTTCCGTATTCTGTACTTATTTTGTAATCTCCTTCTGTATCATATGTTTGTAATGGTTACATCAACTGACATGTATTTGGATGACAAGTAGTTTATTTCCCCATTTACTGTTTTATAATTATTTCAAAAAAAAAATGATTTGAAAATTTGGGGCGTGACAGAAACTCTTAGGATTTGGAAGATTGAAAACCAATTTCCTACTTTTTGAGAAAGCAAGTCTTTTGGAAAATCGTCGTTTCCTTCCTTTGTTTAGACAAAGTGAGTCTTTGAAAAATAAAGTGTCTACACACCTTGGTTAGCGTCGTTGGGTGTTTTGGGAACATCAAGTGTTGAACTTGTACCAAAGTATGAAAGTCTTAACATGGAAAATGTAACGAGATCCCTATGCATACATGTTTACATTCCTTGCCTTATCATATGCATGCACCCCAATTTTAGAAATACTTGGTTATAGATTTCTCTACTAGGCGGTGGTGCCTAACTCTCTATTTTTTAGGTACTTGTCTTCCTTGGATTGGAGCCGCATCTTCGGGCTCCTTGTCGGTCTTTGAAGTTGGTGTACCGTAGTTGATTGGTTGCCTCTTTTTTTTCTCTATTTATTGCATCCTTTCATTTATTCATTTTATTGTACATTATAATCGGACTATGTTATAAAGTCCCAAAATCATGTATTATTTAATTTGTATCAGTTTCTTACCATTCATGTAATATGGGATATTATGGTGGTAGATGTTTTATTTCCACACTTTAGTTTCAATTAATTAGCATCTTCAAAAAAATGATTTCAAATTTTGAGGGTGTTACACTTGGTATCAGAGCTTTTGTTTCGAAAAACCTAGGGACTTAGGGAGACATTTAGTCTTGGTAGGTGCATTGTCTTGTTTTGCGTCGCTCTTCATCACTTTGTCTTTGGGGCATTGCCTTTGGTTGCATTACATTTGTGTGTGAGCATTGAATGTATGTATGCATTGCATGGGATCTCTTAAAAAGATAAAGTTTTATAACTTAACTTAACGAAAGTTTGGTTATTCCTTGTGTGCATTCTTCAACTTGGGATATTAGAACCCTTATTGGCTCCTTTGAGTTGACCTTGTCGTCCTTATCCTTGGACTTTGGTTCCATCCTTGTTGTTGTGGTGGTGGTGGTGGCTACTTGAGCCTTTCCCTCAGCAGGAGTTGGATTTTGTGGTTGTTAGACGATTGGGTGTCCTTTTGCCCTCATAATTGAGGATGTCGACTATTCGTGCGACCTTGTGTTTGACCTTTGAGTTCCTTCTTGTGATTGTTGACGATCTTCTTGGTGGACACTTCTTGTAGGATAGTGTCGCTTCTTTTGAGATCGATCATTTGGTAGCCGTCTTTGCACCTTGGAGGCCAATTGTTCTTGGTGGATGAGCATCAACTCTTGCTATATTCCTTTGGTGTAAGTATAGTTTGTTGACCTCATTGGTGGATCGTTGCTTGGTTGGGATTGATCTAGTCTCTCGGGGCATACCTTCTTGATTTTATTGAAGGATTTTGGTGTGTTCTACTCTATCGTAATTAAGATTAGTGATAAGGGCTAGGTGTGTCGACACTAGTTAGCCTAATAAGTATAGTATTCCTTGAGTAAAGGATGTCTTGGTGTAGCAAGACATCATCGTGATAGAGAGGTGGGTGTAGAATATTCTTGGGTTGGTAAGCTTCCATGTAATTAGTGCCTAGTTGTCGGTGCATTGAAGTGTAGTTTGCATTGATGGTATCTTACTCTTGTTCGGATGCTAGAGTTGTCGTAGTGTGGTGACTAGAGGTTATTTGAGATTGGCTTGGTGCCTTGAAGCCTTTAGGTTGTTATGGCGAGCAAATAGAACCTTGTTAGTCCTTGTTGGAGATTGGGTCGTCATTGGATAGCTGTGGACTTGGTTTGTGTTCTAACCTAGGATGTGTCGTATCGGCAATCCCGCTTTGTTGTGTTGTGGAATTGGGATCTTGATTCTCTTTTGAGGTTCTTAGGTTGTATATGGCCAAAGGACGGGTCATCATGTGTCGTGTTCCCTTGTATGGTTGAGTTTGGAGTATCATCCCTTGTCTAGGTGGAGTTAGTAGGACTCTTGAAATGTATAAAGTGATAGTGTGGTTAGAGCTATCTTGTGGGTTTCCTTGGCATGACTTTAGGGTTCCCTTCCATATTGGGAGATAGTCTTGATTGGGTAAGTAGAGTGGTGAAGTCTCTTAAGGATTAGAGAGTTGGATATGAGTGTTAGTACAAATCTTTGGTCCGGAGAATGGATGCATGTTTGGTTTGTGGTGTTAGAAAGTGGGAAGTGTGGTCTGGTACATTGAAAAGTTGAGCGCTTGGTTCTAGAACTTGTGAAGTTGGTGCGTTGATGTATTTGAGAGTCTCTTAGGATATGATTTGAGGCAGAGCGCGGTTTGAGCATTGAGTTTGAGGTTGTGGTTGGAGTTAGAGTTAGTGACTACTCCCTAGTCTTGGCTTGCAGTTGTAGAAGGTGATTCGTGTAGTAGTGGTTTCTTCTCATTTTGGGTATTGGTCTCGGAGTATCATTAGTCGCTTGTCTTTTTAGCGCACCTACCCTCACTCGATTCCCAATGTGTTGGATTGGTGAGTGGAAACCATCCATTCATCGTTCCTTGCTTCTTCCATTCTTGTGAGCTTATAGAAGCGAAGGGTAACCTATATCCATTCTTGTTTTGATCCTTGTCTGTCGGTGGTTGCGTTTTATTCTAGTCAAAGTTAGGATACCTAACTCTTTAGTGATGCGTGGATGATCTGCTCATTATCTCCATTTGGAATGTTCGTAACTGTCTCGGGTTACACTAGTGTCTGTAGACCGTTGTGGAAGTAGTAAGTTATTCGGAAATTTTTTTGACTCCTCATCTCAGAGTCTCGATGTTGTTCTCGTTGTGTTCTCATTTTCTCAGGACCGTCTCTTAGTTTCTCGCACTCTTGTTGTGTACTTGGTCTTCTCGTAGACGTTCGCTATTGCTGTATCGTTGTGCGAATTCGACTTGTCATCGTCTCTCTTTATGCCTTGCCCTTATTTGTGCTTGGACATTCCATTCGGCAATGGTGTCACTTGTTGGAGTTTGTTTGAGGGTGTGTGAGGTGTTGATCAATGGGTTAGTGAAGTTTGTCTTGTGGCGTAATCAGTGAGGTGATGTTGTATTAGTGTTGTGTAGTTGTGTTGAGAGTGTTGGGGTAGAATATGTGTCTCTTTTGGGTCGACTGTACTGACTTAGTTATATAGAGACTTTTGTGATCGGGTGTGTGTAGTCTGTGTCATGTGGTGTATGAATGACTATAGAGGATTGTTTTGAGAAGGCGACTGGCCAACGCATCTCAAATCAAACTTCATAATTTATTCCAGTACCGTACTAGGTGGGTGTGCGAGTTTGTGTGTGTGTGAGTTTTGGAGTCTTGACCTTTGGCTCGATGCTTTGTAGTTGTCTAGAGTGGATTAGGTGATGAGGTAGTTGTGACCGTTCTTGTAGTTGCGTAGTCATGCTCATATGATTCTTGTTGAGTTCAAAAATCCTCATCCGGAAATGTTGGAGTAGTGCAGTGTATAGACGCCATGTCTAAACCTATCCCAGATGAGCCACATAAGTTGTTGTCCCTTCTCTTGGTCGATGTCCAAGCTTGTCCACTCATCAAGAAGTTTCCTTGCCTTGTGGTTGACTTATCGTTAGCTCCTTGGGAGTATCCATGTTGTATCGGAGTATCCGTGTCGTATCGGAGTATCCATGTCATATCGGAGTATCCATGTCGTATCAGATCATTCGTATCATATCAAAGTGGCATAGCGAAAGCATGATATTTTCTTCTTCTTGGTGGATTCTTTTTCCTTAACGTAGCATCTCTGGATGTATGTGCACGTCATCCTACTGTATCCCTTGTTTTGGGTACCTCTTGGTGTCGGTTGTGTATGGAGGTTCGGGTTGTGTTGGCTATCTTTTCTGTCGATTGCCTTGTGATCATAGCACCTTTGCTATTCAAGTTGGTTGCGATCGGCATGTCGGTATGTCTTCGGCGTGTCCTTGACGTGTTGGCGTGTCTTTGACATATCGGTGCGTCCTTGGCATGTCAGCATGTCTTCGGCATATCCTTGGTGTGTCGGCGTGTCTTCAGTGTGTCCTTGACGTGTTGGTGTGTCCTCGGCATGTCAGTGTGTCCTTGGTATGTTGACATGTCCTCGGTGCATCGGCATATCCTCGGGGTGTCAGTGTATCCGCCATGCGAGTTTGTTTTTGGCCGAGCTATTTCCTTCGATGTTATGAATTCTTGAGTTGCCTCCATCGATGTTTTGAGTGCTTGAGGTCTTGTCTTTGGCGTTGGGTGTTGTTGTTGCGGATTTTGGGAGACAACCTATCCATTTCTTGGAGTTGGGAGAAACGTTCGAAGTGGTTCGAGTTATGGATAATTTCTTTTCTTGCCGTTGTATCTTGGTTCGTTGACCATAGAAATTTTGAGAATGAAATTTTTGTAAGGAGGGTAGTTTGTCACACTCCATAAAATTTAAGGATTTCCCATTCGTTCCAATAAATTCAATAAATCGAATTTCGGGATTTACTTCCAATTTCCGTTAAAATTGACCTTTTGCCGAAAGTTCGGATCTTCGTGTCGTTGGAATTTTTGTGGTGTCTTGACACGCCTAACATCATGTCGAATCGTTTCAAGTGAGTTCACGGCATTAGAAATCCTCATCGTAGGATGCGTTCAGTTTCGAAGTATTCGGGTAAGCCCGTTGTTCTTGGGTCGTAGAAAATATTTATGGACTTGAGGAAGGCCTTAGAGTGACCTTAGAATGTTCATTTGGTGTCTAGAACATTGAGGAAGTGTTTGGGGTTGTGTAGGGAAGGTCCGAGAGTGTTTTGGAGCTGTTTCGGAGCTTTGGATGGTGGCTCGTCCGGAACAAGGATGGTCTAATCCGGACGAGTGAGAAGAAGGTTTGGGGAAGTGCTTCAGGAGGTCTCGTCCGAACTAGGAGTGGTGACCTTCCGAATGAGGGGGCTCGTCCAGAAGCCCGTCCGAACGGCGGTGCAGAAAATCAATTTTAAGTTCGGGTTCCCCTCTTTTTGACCGAACAAAACATTTCTTCTCTCTCTCTACTCTGATTTTCTCTAATATCTCACCCATTTCTCTCCCTTCTCTCTTCCCAAACTTCAAATCCATGAAGATTCGAAGCATTCTGCCTTGTTAAATGACGTTCTCCTCTCCTCCCTCTATACAACCATGGTGGCGGATCGTGCATCGGAGCTCAAACCCTCATATAGGGTTTCGTGAATCTTCGATTGAGGTAGAGATTTCTATCCCTCTTGTGTTTATCATTGGCATTCTTGCTTCCCCCTCGATTGATTTCATGGAATCCGTATGCGTAGGTATATTTCATGAATTCATGTTCGTAGGTTGTTGTACACTTCGATTAATCTTAGAACTATGTCAAGTAGGGTCTTGTTGAACTCCCTACGACTTTAATTTGTCGATCCCTCACTCGATTTTGAAAACCCCCAATTTTTGTGAAAACTCTAACTTTCGAGTCGTGAAGTAAATTGGGGCAAATGGTAGATTTTAATTGCAATGGTCAATTAATGGGTCTAGTAAGTGTTTTGACACCTTGAAATTAAGAATTGAATGAATTGTGGAATAATTCATGTTTTGGGTCTAGTTGTGCGATTAGCAGGCATTGCCCTAATCATGTCGGATTTAATGAGCGAAAAGATAATTTTTGGATGAAAGACCCTAACATGGGAGTATATTGTGGTTGGCTACATTATGGGACTTTGTCCCCGAGATTTAGATCCTTGAGGGGCCAATTGGGGCACTCACGACATTGTGCAATGGGGGTTTGCTGGACCCTCCCGACGAGTTGGGGAATACGAGGAATTATCAGTTAGTTGGTTGATCGCCTACTAGCGTGGAAATAGCCGAAACCAAATAACTCAGTTGATTTGAGATTTAGGAATTAGTAAACTAGAAACTAATCTCCTGGAAAGTTGATAAAATTGGTATAATAGAAACCAATGTTTTGAAAGTCATTAAAATGAGTCTTTTGGAACTCTTAGGATTTGGTAGATTGAAAACCAATTTCCTACTTTTTGAGATAGAACGTTTTTTGGAAAATCGGTGTTTCCTTCCTTTGTTTAGACAAAGTGAGTCTTTGAAAAATGAAGTGTCTACACACCTTGGTTGGCGTCGTTGGGTCTTTTGGGAACATCAAGTGTTGAACTTATACCAAAGTATGAAAGTATTAACTTGGAAAATGTAACGAGATCCCTATACATACATGTTTACATTCATTTCCTTGTCACACATGCACCCCAATTTTAGAAACACTTGGTAATAGATTTCTCTATTAGGTGGTGGTGCCTAACCCTCTATTTTATAGGTACTGGGCTTCCTTGGATTGGAGCTGCATCTTCGGGTTCCTTGCCGGGCTTTGGAGTTGGTGTACCGTAGTTGATAGGTTGCCTCTCCTTTTTCTCTATTTATTATATCCTTTCATTTATTTATTTCATTGTACATTGTAATCGGACTATATTATAAAGTCTCAAAATCATGTATTGTTTCATTTGTATCAGTTTCTTACCATTCATGTAATATGGGATATTATGGTGGTAGATATTTTATTTCCGCACTTTAGTTTCAATTAATTAGCATCTTTATAAAATGATTTCAAATCTTGAGGGTATTACATGATTAAAGTTGGAAAATATGATAGAATTAGTGTAATTTCCGGAAGTTAGTTGAGGGGTTTCTGGAAGAATGGATGTTGTGAAGGCTGGGAAGTAGGGGCCTTTATTTCTGAAAGTTATTCTCTGGACTTCTAGAAGTTGGTTGGTAAAATGGTTTGCAGGAGTGAGCCTAGGTAAGTTCTAGAAGTGGCCTAGAGTAGGGTAGAAGGAATCCTTTCATTTCTGAAAGTAGAGTCTCATTTTCGGAAGTGTGTGTGGTGTTGGGGATACACAGTACCACCGGGTTACTCAAGGTACCTGGAGAACACAGAAAAATAAGCAAAATCAGATTACGAAAAAATCACAGCGGAAGAACCAAAGTAAACAATATACGAAAATAAAATACAGAGGTAGATATAGAGGTAGGCTCAGGTGTTCTGAGCCCCTTCACCGCAAGCACAACACGGCAGCAGACCCAAATCAGAGGACCACAAAGGAAACCACCAGCCAGCAATACCCTAACACCAGAACCCGTTTCCGACAGCCTCCACCCTTTCCAGAACCCCTCCAAACCTTAGCTTAACCAACACACAAAAGCTCCACCGTACAACTCCAATAACACACAGGAGACAAAACTCCCGGAATGGAGATTGTAGGGGGGATGGCAGACGGTGAAGGAGAAGCCATTATCAATGGCAGAACTCAGTCCATCCTCACACAAACCCTAACCCACAGAGGGAACAGAGAAGGGAAGAGGTAGACGAGAGAGCGAGAGAGGATAAGGGTTTTCGTCACAACACACACACACACACAGAAGTAGTCCTGCAAACCCTACGCACAACGGGATAAATACATACAACCGAAGGAACTGGCAACCACAGGTAAACACGGAACCAG
>NMUG010003844.1:0-14390 GCA_002855965.1 Monotropa hypopitys
TAGTAAGCTAACGCATTCCTGCACTTTGTATATGTATGGGCATTGGTCGAAGTGCAGGTGTTGATTAGCTGAGCAGTCGGGTCCACTACTTCAGAGTTAGCAGGAGGAGTTTTGGGTAGCTGCACAGTTGTCCTCAGTGGTTCTAGTTGTTTTTACTACAGTTGTTAGCAGTTCTATTCCTGCCAGTAGTAGTGTTTATTTCTGTTTTCCTAGACGGTTACTTTTCTGTTTCAGACTTGGTCAGCGTGTTTGCTGAGGTTGTTTTACTTTCTGGTTATCTATTTCTGTTCCTGTTCTGTCTTCTGTTTCTGTTTTTATTAACGTTGCCGGGTCCGCTGGATCATTAAATTGGTCGCCGCGGGACGGGGCGTTACATCCTCGGTCCAAGAGAAGTCGGAAATATAGGATTTGCAATTATCCTATTAGTGAGGTTACCCTAGCTCAGGTAGTAGTTAGGAAGATATCTGTAAAAGGATTGAATAGTAGATACCGGTGTGCAATCAAAAAGAACCACACCGAAGAGTGGACTAAGCAAATGTTGAACCACTATAAAAATCTCTGTGTCAATCCCTCTTTCTCTATCTCCTCTTTATTTACATATTGTTCATACTTGCCTCACTAACATTTTTGGTTATGTTTGTTTATAATTCATTATAAAAGGATTTTACAAAGAAAATCTTCAAAAGATTTTAAAAAGGTTTTAAAAAGGGCAAAACACCTATTCAACCCCCCCCCATTCTAGGTGCACTTTCAAACTCCAAACTATACTATAAGGACAACTCTAGCTTCCTAATAAGGGTAGGGTACCACTACCATCAAATGCATCTCGACGTACCAACTAATTTGGTACAAAATCACAAAAGAGATCTAGCAACTGGAACACCACCTAAGCATAGATTTCGTCCACGACTTGGCCTAATCTCAACAAAATACCTTTCAAGCTAAGGGATATAGCTCCCACTAGCATTTAACATAAATCCCAACTCCACTAGAAGGAACTAATCCAAGCCCAATGGCTAAACACATAGAAGAACATATTTGGGAGAAAGGAATTAATCCCAAGGAGAACGAATGCCAACAAGATTGTCGACTGATCCACATCCCGGAAGGACAGAGCAATGTTCAAGCCTCAACCACGAGGAGACAATCAACTCATATGTCCTAGATAATGATACCACGTGGGGGTTTCTACATTATAAGATGTGACACTACTCTACAAGGATGGTCAATCAAGGGACTCATCAAGATTATAAGGAAGATTCAAGGGTTCAATCACACGACAACACAACGAGCTATCATCCTCACTCAAAGAGGGAAAGGGAGGATGTCAGATCATCCGATACTCATACAATCCAATTCCCACTACCGAGGGAAGGATTTAGGCAACCATAACAACTACAATAAGGATGGAATCCAATGCCCAAAGGAAACAGCGACAAGATCACAGGGAATCACATCAGTAAAGGAGACTTATACAACAAGGGTTTCATCATGAAAGACAATTCTAAAATAGAATAGATACGTTCATCAAGACCCAAGGCGGTTGTCAACAATGAAGATTTGAAAATGGAAACTTGAACACAACCGACTAGGGATGGCAATCCCGTCCGAACCGATGGTTATCCGAACTGAACCAATATTTTTTAATCGAACCGTAACCGAAATTTTATCCGTAGATATGAGTATGGATACAAAAAAAATCCGTTCCCAGTTCGGTTCGGTTATGGTTATCCAAAAAACCGAACCGTTAACCGAACCATTAACCGAACCGAACAATTAACCGAACTGAACCGTTTAATTTAAATTACATTAATACCCTCGAATTATGCACTATATAAAGTATAGGTTATATAGTGGGCCAATTAACAAATTTGCAAAATCTTTACATTGGGCCAATTACATTATACTGGCCCAATTCTTAACCAAACACTTTAACCCTACTGTACGAGAAGAATAAGTTTCCGCATCAGCCACACAGTGACGACACAACACTTCTTCTCTCCGTCGCCCGTCTCTCTCTCTCCGCACACGCACACCGACTGTCTATCTCGCCGCTCCACCCGTCCCGGATATCGACGGGCTATCTCTCTCTCTCTCTCTCTCTCTCTCTCTCTCGTCTATCTCGTCACTCCACCCGTCTCGGACACCGACTTGCTACCATTGACACGAGTTGTGACACCGACGGTTCATCGTCTCTCGTCGCTCCCCCTTCTCTATCGTCTCTCTCCGCCACTAGCCACCACTAGTGCGTGGGTTTCTCTCGCCGCACAGCCAGTCGCGAGTAGCAACTGACAAAAGTCCATTGTTGTGAAAGAGGTGATGACTATTTTCTTATGAGTTTGTAATTATGCTAACAAAATTCCAGCTGACTTTCATCTTAGTAATGGAAACATAGGCCAAGTTGCAGAATTTTTGGATTTTCTCAAGTGTTAGAAAGACTTGTGTTTTGCAAAGCCGATATATTTGAGATTCACAAGTACTTGTGCTGTGGCTATATGGGAAAAAATAGTACTATGATTAAACTTAAGCTGTTGAGAGTAGTTTGATATACATTGTTGATGAAGGGTGTTATAACCAGTACTATTCACAAGTACTTGGGGCAGTTGGTTCTATAACAGGCTTCATTTTAGATTCAAAAGCAGGTAAGGTGTCTTGAGCCGATTTTGTTTTGTAAAATAACAGTAATTTCCAGATACTATGACTTGAACAATTATTCTGTTTCAATGAAGGGTGTTATAACCACATTAGTAGCAAAAATAAAAAAATTAGTTCAAATCTGAATAGTTTTTCCATTCAATAACATATTAGTAGAAATAATAAAAAATGTTGCAAATTTATAATCCGCGGATATCCGTTCGGATTCGGATATCCGCGGATACAGATACAATTTTAAATTTTTATAACCGTTCGGTTTTCGGTTCGGTTACGGATACAATTCGGATTTTGATTTTCGGATACGGATATCCACAATAACCGGACCAAACTGATCCGTTGTCATCCCTACAACCGACCAAGGATCGAACATTCTCAATAACCAACGATAGTAAAAGACTCTAGGAGTTGGTCTTTACAAACTTATTGGTTCAAATTTTCTTGTTAACCTCATGCAATACACACAAGCACACAGGAAAACAACATGATATGCAATACAAATGCGATACGATGCACCCATTGAGACTAAGTGTCTTCCTAATGTCTCTAAGTTTTCGAAACTTTAGCTTTGATACCAATTATAACAGCCCTGAAATTTCAAACCATTTTTGAAGGAATGGTATTGAGCATTTAAAATAACTAAAGAGATAAAAACCAATGATAATCCCCAATACACTTCATATGGTTCACAAATGAAATTCACAAGCAAACACAATTGAAGTCATTTAATCTGTGCTAATTATTATCGGCTCAATATAAATTTTGATATTTTTGATAAAATTAAGAATATTTGATTATTACAACCAGGTACCATTAGACTTTAAAATGAAATGCGGGAAGGAAATAGATAAAGGCTCATCCATGAGCTATGCCTCCATGATCATCAAAACATGTCTTGGAACTCCACTCCAAGCTAAGTCATAGTCTCTTTACCTAAAAATAGAGGATTATGCAAAGCCTAGTAGAGACAAAAGATATATATAATGATGGTGGGTGTGTGCCAGTGTACAAAAATAAATATGTGATGCATGCATAAGGACCCGAAAGGTTTTAAATGAGAATATAAAGTTCAAGAAGTGTGGTTCCATTCCTTTAATTCCAATAAGTCAAGTGTTTTCAATTCTTATCAAACTCCTTATCAAAATAAGGATTACCAATTATCAATAATCATAGAGTTTCCAACTTTTATTCCAATTCCTTATCAAATTAAGGATCATCAGCAGTCAGCAAGTTTAAGAGCTTGAGCTAATTTCTCACTAGTAATCCGTAGGTTAAACTAACTGTATAATTCCTCGTATTACCCGATCCGTCGGTAGGGTCCCGTCAAGCCCCCATTGCGCAATGTCGTGAGTGCAAAACAGCAACTCAGGGATCAAAATCCCCGGGGACGAAATTCCCATATATATAGGGACAGGTTCCGTGGGCACTCTTATTTAGACGCTAAAAAGGACACGCACATCTTCTGCATTCAACTGTAATGATCCAAACCGTTCATAATATTTAGATTGATAAAATAGTGTATCCTACAAAAATTTAGTTCAATCGGATATCAGTAATAGCTTGATCTAAACAGTTTTGCAAAACACAACTTCCTGTCAAGTTTTCTGTAAAACTGTTTAGATCAAGCTCTTACTGATATCCGATTGAGCTGAAATTTTATAGGATACACTATTTTATCAATCTAAATATTATGAACAGTTTGGATCATTACAGTGGAATGCAGAAGAGATGCGTGTCCTTTTTAGTGTCTAAATAAAAGTGTCCACGGAACGTATGTACAGAAAACTTCCTATAAGGGATCCCCATTTTCTACGGTAAGGACTTTTTTTGTTTCGAGCATTTTTTATGATTCGAACCGTTCAATGTGTTTAAAACATGTTTATTAGTGTCCATGCGAGAAATCGGCAAAAATATAATCGGGAAATAGTTGATCTGAGCTATTTTTCATAAAAGTGCACATTCAACAGTTCAGATCGTAAAAAAATACTCGGAACAAAAAAGGTCCTTACCGTAAGAAAATGGGGATCCCTTAGTCAACTCAAGATCAAATAGCCACCACAATCAAATTGATTAACCATCTTTCCAAAATTCCCATGTTTTTCCATATTAAGGCCAAAATACACTTTTCAAAGTTTCAAAGGATGTCCAATGTGCCAATTAACAATCTAAGGGATTAATTAGAGAATGTAAACACTTAATCTCATTATCCCCAAATTTTCCAAGACTATAAAGATTCCAATATGCCAAATTGCAATCCAAGGGACTAATTTAAATCCACCATTCCCCAATTCTATTTTTCGAAATGATTTTCAATTTAGGATTTCCTAACAATATTGGGGGGGGGGGGTTGATTCTAACACAAGGGATGTTAGATTGACATATAAGGAAGATCAAATAGACACAAAAGAGTATACAATACTCAAACAAAGCCCCACGAGTGACCCATAACTTGCATCAACATAAGTTAGAGAGCAAAACAGAGAGGAGTGGATTCCAGTCATCTATAAGCACCAACCAAGGAAGACGCAGACTGAAGACCGAATTACATTGTTCGTTGACAACCTCCCAAGCAATGCTACACCCACATGGTTGCTCAACCTATTTGGTAAATTCGGGAGAGTTTTGGACACTTACATCCCAGTCCATGTAAGCAAAGTCGGCAGGAAGTTATATGGCTTCGTAAGGTATAGATGCAGAGTGGCTGCTGGGATGGCTATTTCTCGAACAAATGGCCTATGGCTGGGGAAGGTTCAACTAGCTATTCATGAGGGCAAATATCTGAAAGGGCAGATGGCAAAGGAAGAAAACAGAGAGGAGTCAAAGATAGAAAACCATGGTCAGACTGAAACACTCAAGAGACGCCTTTCAGGCTAGAAAAAATGGCCCATGGATATTGAGCTGAAACACTGCAACTTTCCGCAAAGTCCCAAATATACAACCTCAGTCTCGTATGCACATATGGTCAAATGTAGTGACCACGCACAAACCCAGAGCAGAGTCACAGGTAAAAGAAGAAGAGTACGAGGAGTAGTGCAGGACTATTCCTGGCTGTAGAGCTGTGCCATTGCTAACTTAAACAGCCCATCAACAATATCCAGAGCTCTGGAACTCCTGAAGGAAGAAGCAAAGGAAATATTGCACATAAGACGGTTGGGAGGTAGGAAAATTATCCTAGTTTTCCAGAGGCCGGAAATGCGAAATTGATCCATACAGGATAACTGTTGGCTGGCTCTTTTCAATTCCATCAAACTGTGGGATGGGGAAATGGTGTGTACAGAGAGGTCAATATGGATTGAATGCTTCAGCATACCCATTCATGCTTGGAACATGTCTACCTTTACAAAAATAGCTAACATGTGGGGATTCCTACTAAAAGTGGATGATGAGACGATAAAAGAGACCAACTATGCAAGTACTAAGCTCCTCACCGCCTTTGAGGTGAAGGAAATCAACGAAATAATTGATCTGGAGGTGGATAATACGGTATTTGAAGTCCACACTGCGGAGAAAGATCAAGGAAGTAAAAGCGGGAAATCACCAGATATGAGTTGCCGGCGATCATGGGGTTCTGTTCCCAAACTCATCGGAGAAAAGGAGGAAGGAGAATGAGCTTCACAAAAAAGGGAACTGGTAAAGGTACAGAAAGATATTGCCACATTGCCGAATATAGAAAGGAGGACAAAGGAAAGGACAAGCTACGCTGCAAAGGTGCAGACAACTCTGGGGAAATATTGGGACCGGAGAAATCAAAAAAGACTGTAAACGGTCAGATTATGGTTGATCCAGATGAGGCGGGGTTATCAGATGAGCAACGCATGGCATCTTCCCAGTGGATGACATTGAACCAATATGCCCTATCCAAGAGCACAAAGATAAAAACCAACAAAATTGCACAGGGCAAAGGAATGGATACGTGAGGAGGTTGAAGCCACAAAACAGGTTGGGGAATATATCAGAATAACCCTGTCAGACTTGGATGAAAACCTTATTCTACAAGCAATCGAAGATGAAGGAAGATACAAGCAGATGTGGGATGAACCCTAGGGACAACCCAAACTGAACGACGAGAAGACGTTAGAACTATTTTCAAATGATGAAGATCATATCATGGAACATAAGGAGTATGGGTAGCTCTCTCAAGAGAAAGATATTATCTGATATACTGATGATTCAGGAATCAAAATTGGAGTCTTTCAACCAACTAGAGGCTGTGAAACTATGGGGGAGCCACAAGGTATGTTTTGAAATATCCAAATTTTTGGGAAGTTCAGGGGGCCTTATAACATTGTGGGACAAGGATAAAATCAATGTTTCGTCTATTCTAGTGCAGAAATCATTCACACTAATTCACGGTGTCTACCTCCTAACTGATTGCTATATTTGCAACATATATGCTCCTACTGAGGCTGGGAAAAAAGTACTATGGGAAAGGCTAGCAGCCCAGAAGGCTCTCTCATCTAAACCATGCATATTAGGTGGTGATTTTAACGGAATATTGAATCCGGAAGAAAGATTAGGGGGTACCAAGCTAACATTTGGTATAAAAATATTTCGAAGATTCATGGAAAAAATGAGGTTAAAAATTTACCTTTGCGAAGTCGCCAATTCACTTGGACGGATTTCCGGGAAAATGGTATGTAGAGCAGACTGGACAAATTCCTACTCTCACAACAGTGGCTAGACGAAAGGCAGGTATACCAATAGGGGTTATCAAGGTTAATTTCTGATCATTGCCCAATATCGCCGAATCACAAATTTATAGACCGGGGGCCCTAAGCCATTTAGGTGCTTTGATGCATAGCTAGATGACCCAACATACATGAAAGTTGCTAAGAAGGCTTGGGAGCAGAAATCATACATCAAATGGGCAGGTCATTGAGTGTTAAGAAAAATGAATGCTATGCAGATGGCTATTAAGGAATGGAACAAATCGTCACCTGGTAATATGTTATTGCAATTGAAGTGCATTGGTGATAGGTTGCATGCCCTTGACATAAAAAGTGAGACCATCATTCTCCAACCTTCGGAAATTGAAGAGAGAAGGAATCTCAGAAATGAGCTAGGCCACCTACGAAAACAAGAAGAATCCATCTGGAGGCAAAAATCTAGGGTGCAATGGTTCAAATTGGGCGATAAGAATACTAAATTCTTCCAAGTAAAAAAAACAGCAACTATCGCAGGAACCAAATCACATCCATTAACATGTGAGGAAATGTGTCAAGTGAACCTAAGTCAATTAGGATTAAGACTAGTCTCTTTTTTCACAAATGTTTTCAAGAAGATGTGCAGAGAGCACACCAAAACTTGAGGGTGTGTTCCCTAGAATGATCTCCCGCATCCAGGCAGATGAATTAGAAAAAATCTTCGAACCAAGAGAAATAGATGAAGCCATGAAACATTGTAACCTGAGGAAAGCCCCAGGACCAGATGATTTAATTTCAACTTCATTTCAAAGGCCTGGCACTTTATGCGAGATGAGGTCAGATTACTCTTCTTAGAATTTCACGAAAATGGGGTTCTTCCTAAAGGCCTAAATGCAACTTTTGTGGCGCTAATTCAAAAAGTGAGTAGCCCCCAATCCCCGAGGGATTTCAGACCTATAAGCATAGTGGGTTGCATCTACAAAATACTTGCAAAGGTCCACGTAGCTAGGCTAAAAATGGTCATCCCGACAATCATTGGGGTGACCCAATCGGCATTTGTGGTTGGGAGGCACATTATGGATGGAGTAATGATTACAAACGAAATCATTCACTACTGGAAATCCAAGAATAAGAATAAAGGGAAACATAGGTTTTCGGACAAAATGGACTAAGTGGATTAAGGAATGCATCTCAATGCCTAGATTGTCAATCTTAATTAATGGTTCTCCCTCCAACCAGATAAACCCTATGAAAGGACTTCTCCAGGGAGACCCCCTATCACCCTTCCTCTTTAACATAGTGGCTGAAGGTTTCAATATCATGCTAGAGCGAGCTAGGAGGGCTGGTCTAATCAAGGGATTTCAAACACCAATCAATGGACCTATCATAATGCACCTGCAGTATGAGGACATCATTATTATTTTTGCAATGATGATACACAGGAGATCGCTACCATCAGAAGGATTCTTAGATGCTTCAAGATTATGGCTGGGCTAAGTGTAAACTTCTCTAAAACTTCTATTTGCATTCCAGGGTACACAGATGCTTTGACAGAAAATGTTGTTGAAAAAATGGGATGTAAGAGGGGTATACCACCGATGAAATATCTTGGAATACCTATTGGTGCGAATCCTAGAAGGATATCTACCTCGCAACCAATAATAGACAACACCAAAATCAAGCTAGCTAAATGGAAAAGCAAGTTTCTATCTGGTACCACCCCTGATCAGGGGATACGAAACTAAAAGATGAATTCCCTAGAGTATTCGCACTAGTAGTGAACAAAGATATCACAATATCCCAAGTCCCAACTCCCTTTCAACAAAATGATCATAGAGTGCTAGAATTTAGGAGAAGGCTATTCGTATAGGGGGAGGATCTATGTGATCATCTAAAAATAGAATTGAATTTCTTTCTACTCTCAGGACGGGGGAGGATATACTAACTTGGAAATTGTCGGAGGACGAGAAATTCACAACAAAAAATTTGATTGACCAATTTGATAACAAAAGGGTCAAGATTGACAAGGATCTTGTCGATATCTGGAAAAACATAGTGCCACCAAAAGTCAAATTCTTCGGTTGGCTCGTACTACAGGATGCCTTAGCTACTAAGGACATGCTCGCCAAAAGGAAAATCATAGTCTTTTTCTGCAGTGTGACACGAGAAGGTGTGGTCCCTCAAAGCCTCAGGATGTGCAAATCATGGTGGTGGTCATCGCCGTTTAGAGGCATGGAAAAGGTCATGTGGAGAATTTCCTCTCTAGATGTGATTTGGTCGATATAGCGTGCAAGGAACGACATCACCTTCAATATAGCGGAAAAATATCACAGAAATATGCGATATTACAAAATACAGAGCTGCTTCATAGGCCCAAGCTCGTCTTGATCTTCAGTCATACTCTATTAATGACATCATTCGGAACTTGGACGGTGTTAGAAGTGCAGTAGCGGCAAGGAAACAAAAAGATCAAATCAGAGAAGTGTCAATATTGGTTTACAGGGGTTTCATGGGGTTCTTACCAACAGATGACTTGATCGGAGATCTAGAGATGGGGTAAAAATTGATGCTGCTGAATCTGGGGTAGTCACGGTGTGAGACATGTGTATTAATAAATAATAATCATGGTTTTAGATAATTAAAAATATTATCTAAGTGTTTAAGTTAAATAAAAAGAGATTTGGAAATTTTAAGAAAATTCTAGAAAATTGGTCTTAGATATCGGTTTCTGGTGATACCAGGATACCGGTACCTTAGATGGTTTGGTCAGCCGTGAGTTAGAAACCGGTTGCTGAAGGAGTATCTTAGATTTTGTCTAAGATAAGAAGCAAGATACCGGTATCTTGAAGAGTTTGGATCAGATTTGAGTATCGACCATGGCTGTGTGGCAGATGAGTAACAGACCACGTATAAGTCGTGTATATCGCATTTTGAGGTGTCCAAACTGGTTACTACGTGGGTTGAGTTTAAGGGGAGCTAAGTTCATGGTATTAGGTGTCAAAATAAAAATCCACACAGGTGTGAATTGGGATTGTATCATATCGTAGAAAATAGGGTATAAAACAATGGGTGTCTGGACCAAAAAATTGTTTTAACAAATTAATCCGAGGATTCTCTCTTAAGCAAATCTATAAGGAGTGGACTGTGAGGAGAAGGATTGAGAGAGTGTTGGTCGTGAAGGGTTAAGTTTAGAGGCAGAGAAGAGGTTGTGCAGAAGAGGATTTGAAGGAAGGAGACCCAAGCTTCGTCAATTGTTCTCGATTTAAATTGTTCCAATCCGAGTAAGTTCTTTTAAAATTAAGTCCATAGATCTGTTAAGAATCACTCATATTAGTTGTGTTTAAAATTTGAAGTTAATCAGATCTGATTTGGTGGGGTAATTTGAAGAAATCGATTTTTGAGCAAAACCCTAAATTTTCTGAGTTCTGTCGAATTCTTGAAGAAGACGACAGATACCGGTATCTGGCTTTGCCAAGATACCGCTATCTCAGTACCTTAGGCCAGCAGATCACTGTGAAACCGATATCTTCACAGATATCTCGGGTGATCCCAGAAACCGGTATCCCATATTCATAGAAACCGGTATCTTAGAGAGCCTCAGATACCGATATCTCGATTAGCAAGAAACCGGTATCTGAAGCTTTGCAGTATCTCAGAAACCCCTTAGTAGAAATCGGTATCTTTAGTATCTGGTCAAGATACCGGTATCTTGGGAGCCCAAAATACCGATATCTTGAGTTGCGGGGAAAATGGGCAGAATTGGAAAATGATGTTTTTAGAAGAAAAATGTTATTAAATAAAGATGATATTATTGTTAAAGGCTGAATATAAATTATTGCTATATTTTAGGAGTTGGTGAGGCGACGTGTTCGAGGAAAGGGAAAGAAGCTGCCTAGAAGTTCGGCATTTCAGTGAGTGTTTGATGACTTTCATAAATTAGAGCCATTTTTAATATATATGTAGAAAAATGTGTGGTTTTTAAAAAGAAGATTTGTGTGTGACATAAAACCTAGGGATCACAATTTTAAGTGAAAAATTGGGTGATTTTAAAAGATGATTTAAAAAAAAGAGGTGTTTTTGAGAAAAAAATACAAAGTGTGGTTTTAAAATAAAAGTGTGTGTTGGGTGGACTTAAATAACCTTGCTATGGAACGGATGGTTCTATGGATCATATGTACGAGGTGCGTACAGCCGGGTTCTCACGGTTAAATGAGACGTGTACTATATGTACATGAGTGTTCTATCCTTACCGCTGGGACGGGTGTAGTGACCCCTGGATCATTACTTGTGCTTATCCGAGAATGTCCCCAGAGTATCAGATCTGACTTAAACGGGTGGTCACCGGGCTTTAACGACCCTTGGCTATTATGACCCACTTACTTACTTACTTGGTGTGTGTGTGTGTGTGTGTGTGTGTGTGGTGTGGTGGTGTGTGTGTGTGTGGTGTGTGTGTGTGTGAATGGGTGGTTATTTTTAAAAGATAAAGGTGATCCATAGTATATTTTACTCCCTCTTCTTTATGTTTTTCATTGAGTATTCACCAGCTTTCCCTAGCTGACTTTCTCTTTTCCCTCCAGGAGATCAGAGATTCAGTTCAGTGTAGAGTCCACCAGTCCAACAGTCCATCAGTTGAGTAGTTGAGCAGTTGAGCAGTCCAGCAGTCCAGCAGCAGCAGTTGAGGAGCAGGAGTAGTAGTGGTGAGGAGTTTTCTTTTAGTAGTTTGTTTCAGGTATATATTGTACTTTGAGAGTTTTCCTTTTTGTTGTAGTTTAGTAAGAGTTTCGTTTCAGTGTGTGTAGTAGTTAGTGGAGCAGTGTGTGTGTGAGGTGGAGTTTCAGTTGTACTCATGTATTTCAAATCAGCAATATATTTTATTTTCAGTTTCTTTTCAGTTGTAGTTCAGAGTGGTGTTTAGTTTAGTAGTAATGATTGCCACGTGTCCGTCGCTGGATGGCTGGCTATACAGTCGTCCGGGATGAGGCGTGACACACGGAGTCGCGAGAGGGAGCCACTTCCAAGCAAGAAAGGGAAGCACAGACAAGATCTAGAGATGGGGTAAAGATGGGATGTATATTTCTCTAGGGTCTTTGAATAAATTAGTATGTCGTCAATAAAGACGATAACATAATCATCCAGACAAGATTTAAATACCATATGCATCTGGTCCATAAAAGATGCAGGGGCATTTGTAATCCCAAATGGAATAACAAGGGATTCATAATGTCTGTATCTGGTACAGAATGCAGTTTACTCCACATCCTTTGCCTTTACCTTTAGTTGATAATAACCGGATCGAAGATCAATTTTATAAAAATATTGGGATCCTTGCAATTGATCAAATAAATCATCAATCACGAGCAATGGATATCGATTCTTGATTGGCCTCTAAAAATGTGGGTAGTGCATGGGAATTCATGGGGGAGGAAAGTAACTCTAGGGAAGCTAGAGAGTTGTCATTCATGCATGAACTTTTATCCCATAATTATTTAAGCACCACCTTGTCCATCTTTTGGTATTCTCTCTACCATAGTCTATTCATCTTTCCTCCACTCTCCTAGAGGCTTTCAAACCCAGGAAATACAACCACCTTTGCCAAAGATCATGCTCCATTGAAGAGGAAGAAGTAGAAGAAGGAAGGAAGGAAGGAGGAGGAAGCATGTGTGGTCTACACGTGTAGGGTGCACATACATGGGCATTATCGGAGTCGTAATTAAGTGTTCATTTTCTCATGTTAATTTTAGTCTTAGTATGTTCCTAGATTACATGTGTTACCCAAGTGACAATGGGGTCACAAGGGTCGGAGTATAATAGAGCTTTTACCAAAAAACATTTTTATAAAATGTTATTTTCGTCCATAAAATTCCGCCATTGTATTTGAAATTTTTGGGGATCTTTATTAACTCATTTTGAAAACTGGAT
This sequence comes from Monotropa hypopitys, assembly GCA_002855965.1. Classification (NCBI taxonomy): domain Eukaryota; kingdom Viridiplantae; phylum Streptophyta; class Magnoliopsida; order Ericales; family Ericaceae; genus Monotropa; species Monotropa hypopitys. Next base: position 13,215 of record NMUG010003844.1, read on the forward strand.
TTAAAGACCCCACTACATTTTCGTCCTCTACAATTTTCGTGTTTTAAAAATTTTGAGTTTGTGCTTTAGACGACCTCCGAAATTGATATTTTGATAGACTGTGCAACCTGCCAGGTTTTAGGAGATTGTTATATTTTTGACCGCTTAAGGTTGGGTTGTGGGGATAACTTTCCTAGCATGCGTAAGGGTGATATATAGAATGCGTGTGAGGTATACGAATCATGATAGGTGAGTATTGTTATGTGAATTCTAGGACCCGATGTGCCATATCGAGGAGGAGGCCGGTAGACGACGTCCGTTACGGGTGTTATTTTCCCCTAGGATCTTTATGGAGGGTTAAACTACACAATGAGGTGAACATTCACACCCCAAGGAACTGATTTTATATCTTTTATTCGTATGGCTTTATGTTAGTATCTTTGTATGAGAATGGATGATCATGTTAATAAAGAGGTGTGCATGTTTATGTTATAATGCTAATCTGCCATCTTTTGGGGAAATGGTCAAATGAGTATTTAACTTATAAGATTTAGCCATGAAACTCTTGATGCACTAATATAACATGATGGGCTACTGTTTTATGAAATGAAATAAGCATGTTTGGTGGTAAAAACAAGATAACCATATGGATTTCGGTAATGTAGCCAAATCTTTCTAGTTTTACTAATATTGTGTTTTTATTAGTCAAAACATTTTATAAAATTCAACGTATTATAATTTTAAATGAGTAATTAGCGTATTTACAGAAAAAGGAAAAGAAATGGGAAGTCATAAAATGATGAGTTTAGAAAGAATTTCTAAAGAACGGGTAATCTACCTACTTTACGATTGAGTATCAAAACTTGATAGTTTCGGGTCTTTGTGCCTCATATTATGAGCTAATATTTTTATACATGTTATCCACTAGAATATACTAAAATGTATTTTTTTAGATTGTTGATGGTAAAGTAAAAGTTTTGAGAATAAAATATATTTTTGGCATTGTGGTGACTGGATCCATACACAGAGGAGAAACTAACCACAGAACACCTACAGTCCGGACCGAAGGGTCCCTCAGCGTACCCGGCAGTCGGCCCCCGGACCACGCCCTTCGGCAAACCTTTTTGCCGCTCGCGGCTCGCCTTCGTGAGGACCGTGACCGACCCTTGGCGCTCGGACTGCACCCTTCGGCAACCG
>NMUG010003845.1:0-14390 GCA_002855965.1 Monotropa hypopitys
AAGGGATTTTAGATTCAATGTACCTTAATGAAGTTAAGGGTTTACTACAACATATGTCTTAATGAAATTAAGGACTTTTGACACTTCATGCCTTAATAAAATTATAGATTTACATCAAGTACAAAATGATTGGCAACCACTCATTGTGATATAAAAATATTTGTCCACCCCTTGCATCATGACTCTATCCCACCCCTTACTCTACGGTGTCATCCAACATGCCTTGATGACATCAAGAACTTTCATCAAGAACCAACTACATGGAAACCACCCCTGGTAAAGCGACACTTTTCCACCCATTGCACACTAGTATCACTTAACCACTCTTTGGGCTACAATACCATTCTGCCCCTTGCGCTACTATACCAATCCACCCCTTGCACTACCATGAACTGTCTTCCCCTAGCATCACACACATAATACACAAGTTAGAATACCTCCCAACATCGCCAACTACGGGAATACACAAAGAAAAGCTAGTTATGGAATCGTGCTTCTAACCACGCTCACATCATCCGACCCATGTACTATATCAATCAAGACACATTATGGAAAACATCCTCATAGCCATGTCTATCATTTATGTCACACATTATTATTATCAATTTGATTTTATATGTTTAAGAACACAAGTGAGGCCCCTAATTCCATCAAGCACTAGGAATATCTAAGTGTTACAATGAGTAGCTCCCAATTTCAATTTCCAATTTCTATTACCAAATAAATGCACCTGGACCCCAAATTTTCATTCACTGATGGATTCTAAATTCTTTTCACAATGATGATGTTCGACATCTTAATTTCATGATGATAGGGTTGTGTTTTGATGATGTCTAGAGTATGTGATTATTATGTCTAAGATGTATGGTTTGGGCTTTAAATAAAACAATGACTAACATATGAATTACATCCTTCCCTTAAGTACATGAATGTTTTTACATGCTAAATTGGTTGACATAAGGAATGATTGATGCATTAAGTTATTGTAATTACATGGCTTAGGATAAAATTGAACTAAAATGGAAATTTGTATCAAATGCCATATGAAGGTTGAATGGTCAATGTCGCGCCGGGAAATTTTTCCGTCCTTCTCTTGCCTCCCGCACGGTGGGAGTCGTTTTCCGGGACGGAAAAAGATACGCTGATGGGTTTGATTTAAAATATGGGGGTTTGTTTGAAAACAGAGGGCGGCCTGAGTATGCCGATTTCGAATTTTCGAAGTCGCCACTTGGTATTGAGCTGTGGTGTACCAAGTCACCGGAATTTTAATTGTAAAAAGATGTCATTTTGTTTTAAGAAAATGTCTTTTATTTTGGAAAGGTGTCTGTAAAACCAGATATTTGAGTTCGGAAATTTAATTATGAATGGGGAAGGTGTTAGGCACCCCACTCGTCCTTTCGGTACTTCTTTTTCAAAAGTAAATCTCTTTTCGAATCGATATCAATTGTTTTCTCATCTAAAAGAAATGTAGAATTATTACTGTTTGATGTATGAAATGTGAAGACTCCTGAAAATAGTTGTTGACGGGTAGATTTCGGCCCGATTTGAAGAAGGGAAATTTTAGATGGAAATACGGGTGATTTTTGACCCGGTTTTGGTGAGAAAGAATTATTTTTGAGCCGGACAGAACTTCGAAGAAAAATGATTTTCTACAGTTGGACAGAATTCCGACTGTGTTTTGAAAATGATTTTGTTTTGTTAATTTTATTTTATTTGCGACAGTCGGACAGAACTTCGACTGTATTTTGAAAATTTATTCTGAGCCGGACGGAATTTCGGCTATGTTTTGGAAAACATTTTTTTGTAATTGGACTGAATTCCAATTAAAAAGAGTTACTTTTGTCTTTAGGCAGTCGGGCGGAACTTCGGCTGTGCCTTGAAAATATTTCGGATTTTAGCCGGACAGAACTTCGGCTAAATTCTTAAAAAGCATTTTTCTACGATCGGACAGAATTCCGACCACGTTTGAGAAAATGGTTTTTGGATTTTAGCCGGACAAAACTTCGGCTAAATCCTTGGAAAGCATTTTTCTATGTTCGGACAGAATTCCGACTTCGTTTTGATAAAGCGGTTTTTTAGTCGGACAAAGCTTCGACTGTATTTTCGATAGTAATGTTTTGAAATAGGTCGGACAGAACTTCGACCGTTTTCTGAAAAAGATAAGATATTTTTGGTTTAGAAAATTTTAAAGAATATCGAGTGAATCGGCATGACCCGAGTCACAAGGCATTCTAGTGATCCGATTCTAACAGCTACTGCAAACTTTCACTTCAGACATTGAATCGAGAAACTTGGTTTTGCTTTTAAAGTGTTTTTTTATTTTTTAGTCGGACAGAAATTCGACCGGAAAAATGTTTTCTGTAAAAATTGTTAGAATATGTTTTAACCGGGCTTTAGAAGAAGGATTTATTTTTACCAGTCGGACAGAGGTTCGACTGGGTTTTGGAAAATGGGGGAAGGGATTTTACTTTCCTTTAAGTATACAAAATCCTCCCGGAATATTAAGTGCTCCGGAAATGATCCGAGTCACGAGGCATTCCTTCGATCCGATTCTGGCAGCTACTACAAGCTTTCACTTCAGACAACGGATGCTGGATTTTTATTTTGTTTGAAAGTGTTTTGGAGAAAGCGAAAGTTAATCGCTGAAGAGAGATAGAATATATGTATGTTGTAATATTTATATGGATAGGAGGATATAAGATATCATATATATAAACCTAGCTCGATATATTCCGAGCTAGACGGCAGTACATATATAACCGAGTTGGATATATTCCGAGCTGGATATATTCCGAGCTAGACGACAACAATTGATAAGATATCATATATAACCGAGCTGGATATATTCCGAGCTAGACGGCGAGTATTTTAGAGTGAAGACGTTTTTATGTTCTTCTCGTACGCGGTAGTGGAGCCGGCATAGCCAAGCATGTGCCGAATTCTAATGAGGAGAAAGATATAAAGTAACGAATTCTTTAGCAGATATGGTTCAAAAGCGTAAAAGAAAAGTTTTAAAAATAACGGCAAATTATATTGATGTATCTATACAATTCCGGGAGACAACTTCTATAGATAGCTTCTTTAAAGTATAGTAAGGCATAGTATCGGACGCGGCCGACTAACTAATGCCGAACTATAAATTAGAAGACTATCAAGAGTCTCCGAAGAATATAAGAAACAAAACGGTATTTACCGAAAGTAATCGACGAAGATTTGACTGGATTTAAAGTAGTTTCAGAGGTTTTTGTAAGAAAAATGCCCGGAGGTTTTGAGGTATTTGGTTGAAGTGGAGTGAAATGAGATGGCTTGAGGTCCTTTTGATGTTGGAAGGAGGTTTCTTATATAAGCTACATGTCGCAACTATAGTTGCGACATGGTCAAAAAATGGGCCAATCACATGGCTCGCGAGCCATGTGCTGGATTGAAATATTTTTAGAAACTTCTAGGGGGTTCCAGCCTTATCTCCTTCGGAAAATTAATTAGAAAATAAATAAAAATATATTTAAAATTGAAAAAGTATCCCGGAGTTCTGATCTTGGTCCGAAGCTTCTGTTTACGCTTAGCTGTCCCCTCGGAGAACTCTGACTTTGACATTTTAAATTTTATATTCATGATCGCTGGGTTGGATCACGAATATAGCAAATATCCTGGGCTTGTTTCGGACACTTCCCGGAAAAACCCTGAAATACGGCTCTGGTATTCTGACTGAAATGAGAAGCGGTTGGTGCACCTCTTGGGCTGCTCAACTTCCAGAAAATCTGTTCCGTAGGGAATGTCAGACTTTGAAGATGAGGTCCGTGCAAAATACGTTCGCTGATTTCCGAGGCCGGCTGACTGCTGCAGGGAAATCTGAACGAATTGGTGTTTATCCTTAACTGAATTCCGGTTTCGGATCGGATTGAGTCAGTCTTTATATCAGCTTCTCGGTAATGTGATTGTCTTTGATATTCTCCTCGGAAGAAGAATTTCGGACTTTCGTACATGATTCTGCTCGTGCCGGCATGTTTGCCTGTTCGGATGCGATTTCTGTGCCATCCGTTTGAAATTTGTCCCGATTGGTGCATCGGAATGGAATTCTGAGAAGAGTAAATGTTCCTTAACACTTTACCGTTGCGAGTTCATCGTTTTAAAATTTTTTACTGACGTCGGGGCTATTCGCGAGAGGTCGGAACATCGCGGATATGCATAAGGACATCGGTGGAGACCGTTTTGCTGATTTCTGAACTTGGGGGGGGGGCTGAACCAAAATTTGGGTGTCAACATCTGCCCCTCTTTGTGTACATTGCGCAGAGTAGCCCTTTTTGGGACTAGGATTTTTTTTAAATATCGGAGTAGCCCTTTCGGGACTAATTTTGAAAGATCGGAGTAGCCCTTTCGGGACTATAATGTTAAAAGAGCAGAGCAGCCCTTAGAGGGTCTGGAATTTTGAAAGATCAGAGTAGCCCTTTCGGGACTAGATTTTTCAAAGAGATCAGAGTAGCCCTTTCGGGACTAAATTTTGAGTCTTAAGATTAGTAACCGTAGAAAGGTGTTACTAAGTTCTGAATTTGATGATTCTTTTTTAAGAAGTCATTCTAGTCTGATGTTGGATCCTGGCACTGTGCATCTTCTGCTTTGGGGTCCATAAGTTGACTCCTATACTCGAGGAGTTTGTTCAGAGAGAGGGGTTTTTGCTTCCCGGAGATTGAAGGCTTATAGTCTAGCTTCTGCCTTCTTTGGATCATTTGTTCGGAGATAGAGGTATTCTGATATGGTTCACCTACATATGCTGTTGCGGATGACCTATTGTTTCCCGGATGTAGATCGATCAAGCACTGAGACTGATGCTGTAATGACCGTTTGATACAGAGTGGTTTGCCAGGCTTTGTTGGGCTTGCTTGATGTGTTCTCTTGGAAAGACCTGCAGTAGTTAGCATATTTGCATTCTATGTTTATTTTTCCATACAGAATGTCGATATATTGTTTTCGTGTATGAATACATTTCTACTATTTGCAATCTTTATCAAATAAGCAAATATATTCATAGGCATTTATGATTCTCTTCTAAGAGGGATTGATACTCAATTTAAGTTGATCAACCTGAGCGCTTTTGTGAATAAGGTCTCACTGATTAATCGGAGGCCGAAACCTAGATTCATCCTTTCTTTGGAAATGACTTCATAATTTTTAGCATATGGAGCGACAGACTACTAGAACGACTTGAACGGGATCTTCAAAGAAACTGTTTCTTCGGGAGGCCGATTGTTGCGCAGACATCTACTCAGACTCCACCGCTGCTCAGAGCTGTTCTGGTGATTTAGATGACTTTGGAGAATGATTTTTGTATGTGTGTGTTTTGTTGGCTTTTTCTTTATCCATTTTTGCCGTAACTCTCGTTCGGGTTGATAGTTACGCTGGATGCCTTTTGATTTTGTTCCGATTTTGCTACGGTCCCCTCTCGAGTTTTAATCGTACTGGACTGATCCATTTTTTGCTGTAGGCCCCTCTCGGGTTTTGACTACACAGAATTTATAATCCCCTTTGTTTTGCCATGATTTCCTCTCGGGTTTTAACCATCCGGGGTTTTTCCGATGTTGCCATTGTTTTCCTTCTTAGGTTTTAACTATGCCGGTTTTGATGATTGATTTTTTTTGAAAATGACTTGAATTTTTACTTCGACAAGGCAGAAACTTCTTGACCAAGCTCCGATGATTTTAAATGAATATGAGCACTTCCGTTATGAGGAGAGACTGAAGAGTTCAGAGAGAAATAGACAGAGATCTTTTGTAGAATCCCCTTCTTGTTTGCGTAAAGGGGTAGCGACTTGTCTTTGATCATCGTATGATGATGTTTTTTTTTTGCATCGCTCTTTTTAGATAAGAGGAGAATAAGGAGTTTTTACTGAAGCCTCGAAAGAGAGAGTGGAAATGCTACTTTACTCAAATTCCATCGGATCAATTGATAAGAAGAGATTGTCTTTATCGAAGTTAGAATTGAATCATTTTTTTTAGAGCTACTACTAATCAGACATAGTAGAGCTTGATTATATCAGAGTTTAAAGGGAGCAGGAACTCGGATCCATCCATTTTTGCTGGGATGATGGATCTTCTTGATAGCAATTTGGCCATGATAAAGGGCCCTTAATAGTTTGGTTAGAACTTTTCTTTTGTGTCTTCAGTTGCGACCTCCATCCTGATACGGAGCGACGGGGTTTGTATTTCTGGATTTGAGAATGGCTTCACAGTCAGAGACTAGGGAATACGGCATTGCCCCAGTACAAGTTTTTATAGATGTCCGATAAGTCATGAGCGCAAATGGAAGCTTCTCATGCTAGTCCTGGTATGCATTTGTCATTTCGCGAATGATCTGCCTGATGTTTTTGTTGTCTATTTCTACCGATTCATTCATCTGTAGACGGTAGATGGTCGAATTCTGACTTTTGTTTGAAGTAGTCGATGACGACTAATGTAAATTGGAAGCTTCCAAATGCTCTGGGATATGGACGAGACGGATCTCTCTAGGCTTTGGGCTTGGAGCCTTCTGATTTTCTGATGGATTTCTTTGTACTATTTGTCAGTTTGTGATCGGATCCTAATCCAATTTGTGTTTGAAGTTGCCACCCGACATGCTAAAATTTGTTTGATCGTTTCCAACTTAAAAGGATGAACGTTTGATTCGAATTTTTTTGATTTATTCTTTATTTGTCATCTTAGCAGAGAAGATAAATACATAGAACATACGAAACTTTTCTTGACATATAGATGTGACAAGATAGAAGATCATATATCATACAAGCATAAAATTTACTAACATTTCGTAATAGAAAACGAAACATAAAATAAACAATATGTACTAACTTGCCGCGGTTTACCTTGAGACACGGGCTTGATAGACTGAGAATATCGTCTGGTTGCATGGTTGTTCCCCTAGATGAGCGTGGTAGATTGTATGCTGAAGATTTTGATTTCATGACAGAGGGTTGATTGTGGTAGTTGGGAGTTCGCCAGACATTTGCATCTTCCTTTGATAGAATTATTTTCTTCCCGCCGGGATATGACAGCGAGCAGAAATTCTTCATAGATCCTTTCCCTCCCTAGTGGTTCGGAAGTGGATTGGTGGTGACATTGGGAGGTGGCTTAGCATCCTCTAAATTTATCGTTCCTGAGTCGATAAGATCTTGGACCTTGTGTTTTAATGTCCAGCAATTTTTTGTATCATGACCGGTTTGGCCAAAATGGTATAAGCATCGGAGATCTGCTCGATGATGGGGCACAGGAGGATTAGGTTATGGTCGAAAAGCAACAGGGTTTAGATGCCCCGAGGCCATGAGGCGCTACAGTACTTCTGTCATTGTTATGGACAATGGAGTAAAATTCCGGTTATTTGGATTTCTTCTTGGATATGTCGGAGCATTTGTAGGAAATGCATTCAGAGGTGCCAAACCCTGAAAGTTTTGGCCTTGATATGGATTCGGTGGGTTTTTATATACGTTCTGTGGCGGGTTCTGATATGCACCCTATGGCAGATAGTAGGGTTGTTGTTCTTGGGGGTAGCTTGGGTACCCCGGTTGAAAAGAGAATTGATTATTGGGTCTCGGACCTGGCGTGACTGCTGAAATTTCAGGCTCTTTGGCCTTCTTCCCAGGATGCTTCTTGGCATATGATGCTGAAGTGTCCCCCGACTTGGCATATGGATCGAGTATTTTGCCAGTCTTGACACCGTCCTCGATCATCTCCCCTTGTAGGATGATCTCGTTGAAAGATCTCCCGATGGAGGTGCAGAATTTTTCATAATACATCCCTTCGCATGTTTGTACGAACAAATGGACATACTCGGATTCGGCCAGAGGAGGGTCGACTTGAGATGCATGGTTTTTCCATCGGAGGGCATATCTGCGGAAAGTCTCCTATGGTTCTTGCCTCATACGGATGAGAAAGATGCGGTCGACAGCCATCTCTGTGTTGTGCAGATATTGGCGAACAAACTCTTAGGAGAGGTCTGTCCAGGACCGAAAGCGTTTTAGATCCAGAAAGGCGAACCATTGTGCGGCTGCCCCGGTCAAACTATGTTGAAACAGATGCATCATTAATTTTTTTGGGTCGAGGTAACCGCACAGCGCTCCAGCATAGAGGCACATATGTGTCATGGGTTTCCCGGTACCGTTGTATTTAGAGAAATCCGGGATCTTGAATTTGGGTGGCAAGATCATATCCGGATAAAAGCAGAGATCTTCGAAACTGGTCGAAGTATAAGTATTTGGACCCTGGAGGGATTTGAGTGCATCCTCTAGTTTTTGAACTTTCAGATTCAGAGGTGCATCTTCCCTTTTTGTAGGGATCTCATCCAGGTGACTTTCTAAATCGTCCTGGGCATACTGGAAAGCAGGGAGAACTGGAATATGTTGCGGCTGGGCCGGCAGAGTAATGACTGTAGGGGGCTGTGGAGAGTTCCCTGTTGGCAAGATTGGATTTGCAGTTGGCACCGATTTAGCGGGCTGTGGTGCCGCTTGACCATATACTGCCCCAGTGTTGGGTGGCAGCGGATGTGGAGATGGTGGGTCGGTCCCAGTTGGCTGGATAGTAGATGGTTTCTGAAGTTGAGTCATCAGAATTTCTACTAGGGCCTGTAGCTTTTTGAGTGACTGACATACGATAAGATGTTCCTCCTTGGACACTGTCTCTGGTTCTCGGGGGATCGTATTATCTGTCTCATTGGCCATGGCTTTGGTGAGAGATCGTGTGATTCTCCTGTTTGAATGATCTGGATGAGCCGTGTCTGTACCTGTATGGAAACACTAAGCTCAGATCAGTATACAAGGAGAATGTCTTCAGGAGTATTGGAGATGTACGGACTTCCTTTGAGATTTAAAATTTAAGACGTACCTCGGACATGAAGTCTAGAGGATAGTCTTGGATTTGTAAATTCTCAGGAGATTTTGTAACGACAAGTCCGTAATCTACTTTTGACCAATACCCCTAGAGACGCTGACGATTCATGATTTCTAGCAGATATATGCATTTAAAGAAGAAAGTCTTTGGGATAGTTGGAGACATATGGACTTCCTTATAAATTTAGAATTCGAGATGTTCCTCGGACATGGAGTCTGGAGGATATTCTCATATTTATAAATTTACTTGGAGATTTTGTTTGAAAAATAACAAGTCCATAGTCTATCTCGACCAACATCCCTTAAGACTCTAATGCATTTTGAAATTTGTGGATATTTAGCAAGTATGAATATAAGAATTCCCCTCGGAATGTAAATGTTTACCCTAGAATAGTAAATAGGATTTTGGCTGACTCTTTTTTTTTGGCAATCTATATGTTGTATGAAGCTATGTTGGCTGATAAGGTTTAATGACTCCCAAATCTTCAGACCTCCAGCTCCGTTAGGGAAACCATCGCAGAGTCGGTAATTTGGTTGGGGTGCCTCATTTCCTGCTACGGACTTTAGGGTCGCCTCAGCTTACTGTCGGGCCCTCGATAGGTTGATTGGGTAGCATCCGTTTTGGGCAGTCATGACCTCCACCCAAAATAGGTAATGATGCAAATGATGTATGGAAAACGTACATATGCAATGTAAGTAAGATGTTTTTTTTATTGAAAATGAGGGAAAATCCTTTTTGTAGTTATATCAACAAGTAAGATATAAGCAGAAAAATAGTTTCAGCGCAGCGATTTTTATCAACGCAGAACCTGTTTATTTTAGCAACGCGTCCTGTAATCTTTCCTGAAAATAAATAAACCCGATGCAAATCAATAATAATAGTAAGCCGAGAATTGATTGATTTCGAAATTCTGGAAAAGATTAATTTTTGAAAAAGGTTTCGCAAGCCGAAATCCTCGAAGTCCCCAGCGGAGTCGCCAGCTGTCGCACCGGGAAATTTTTCCGTCCTTACCTTGCCTCCCGCACGGTGGGAGTCGTTTTCCAAAACGGAAAAAGATACGCTGATGGGTTTGATTTAAAATATGGGGGTTTGTTTAAAAACAGAGGGCGACCTGAGTATGTCGATTTCGAATTTTTGGAGTCGCCACTTGGTATTGAGTTGTGGTGTACCAAGTCACCGGAATTTTAATTGTAAAAAGATGTCATTTTGTTTTAATAAAATGTCTTTTTATTTTGGAAAGGTGTCTGCAAAACCAAAAATTCGGGTTCGGGGATTTAATTACGAATGGGGAAGGTGTTAGGCACCCCACTCGCCCTTTCGGTACTTCTTTTTCAAAAGTATATCTTTTCGAATCGAAATCAATTGTTTTCTCGGCTAAAAGAAATGTAGAATTATTACTGATTGATGTATGAAATGGGAAGACTCCTGGAAATAGTTGTTGACGGGCAGATTTCGGCCCGGTTTGGAAAAGGGAAATTTTAGATGGAAATAAGGGTGACTTTCGACCCGATTTTGGTGAGAAAGAATTATTTTTGAGCCGGACAGAACTTTGGCGAAAAATGATTTTCTACAGTTGGACATAATTCCGACGACGTTTTGAAAATGATTTTGTTTTGTTAATTTAATTTTATTTGTGACAGTCGGACAGAACTTCGACTATGTTTTGAAAATGTATTCTGAGCCGGACGGAACTTCGGCTATGTTTTGGAAAACATTTTTTTGTAATTGGACTGAATCCCAATTAAAAAGAGTTACTTTTATTTTTAGGCAGTCGGACGGAACTTCGACTGTGCCTTGAAAATATTTCGGATTTTAGCCGGATAGGACTTCGGCTAAATTCTTAAAAAGCATTTTTCTACGATCGGACAGAATTCCGACCGCGTTTGAGAAAACGGTTTTTATATTTTAGCCGGACAGAACTTCGGCTAAATCTTTGGAAAGCATTTTTCTACGTTCGGACAGAATTCCGACCGCGTTTTGAGAAAATGGTTTTTTAGTCGGACAGAGCTTCGACTGTATTTTCGATAGGAATGTTTTGAAATAGGTCGGACAGAACTTCGACCGTTTTCTGAAAAAGATAGGATATTTTTTGTTTATAAAATTCCAAAGAATATCAAGTGAATCGGCATGACCCGAGTCACAAGGCATTCCAGTGATCCGATTCTGACAGCTACTGCAAGCTTTCACTTCAGACATTGAATCGAGAAATTTGGTTTTTCTTTTAAAGTGTTTTTGTATTTTTCAGTCAGACAGAACTTCGATCGGAAAAATATTTTCTGTAAAAATTGCCGGAATATGTTTTAACCAGGCTTTAGAAGAAGGATTTATTTTTACCAGTCGGACAGAGCTTCGACTAGGTTTTGGAAAATGGGGGAAGGGATTTTACTTTCCTTTAAGTATAAAAATCCTCCCGGGATATCAAGTGCTCCAGAAATGATACGAGTCATGAGGCATTCCTTCGATCCGATTCTGACAGCTATTACAAGCTTTCACTTCAGACAACGGATGCTAGATTTTTATTTTGTTTGAAAGTGTTTTGGGGAAAGAGAAAGTTAATCGCTGAAGAGAGATAGAATGTATGTATGTTGTAATATATATATGGACATGGGGGTATAAGATATCATATATATAAACCGAGCTGGATATATTCCGAGCTAGACGGCAGTACATATATAACCGAGCTGGATATATTCCGAGCTAGACGGCAACAATTGATAAGATATCGTATATAACCGAGCTGGATATATTCCGAGCTAGACGGCAACAATTGATAAGATATCATATATAACCGAGTTGGATATATTCCGAGCTAGACAGCGAGTATTTTAGAGCGAAGACGTTTTTATGTTCTTCTCGTACGCGACAACAGAGCCGGCATAGCCAAGCATGTGCCGAATTCTAACGAGGAGAAAGACATAAAGTAACGAATTCTTTAGCAGATATGGTTCGAAAGCGTAAAATAAAAGTATTACAAATAACGGCAAATTATATTGATGTATCTGTACAATTCTGAGAGACAACTTCTGTAGATAGCTTCTTTAAAGTATAGTAAGGCATAGTATCGGACGCGGCCGACTGACTAATATCGAACTATAAATTAGAAGACTATCAAGAGTCTCCGAAGAATATAAGAAACAAAATGGTATTTACCGAAAGGAAATCGATGGAGATTTGACTGGATTTAAAGTAGTTTCAGAGGTTTTTGTAAGAAAAATGCGCGGAAGTTTTGAGGTATTTGGTTGAAGTGGAGTGAAATGAGATGGCTTGAGGTCCTTTTGATGTTGGAAGGAGGTTTCTTATATAAGCTACATGTCGCAACTATAGTTGCGACATGGTCAAAAAATGGGCAAATCACATGGCTCGCGAGCCATGTGCTGGATTGAGATATTTTTAGAAGCTTCTAGGGGGTTCCAGTCTTATCTCCTTCGGAAAATTAATTAGAAAATAAAAGAAAATATCTTTAAAATTGAAAAAGTATCCAGGAGTTCTGATCTTGGTCCGAAGCTTCTGTTTACGCTTAGTCGTCCCCTCGGAGAACTCTGACTTTGATATTTTAAATTTTATATTCGTATTCGTTGGGTTGGATCACTAATATAGCAAATATCTCGGGCTTGTTTCGGACACTTCCCGGAAAAACCATGAAATACGGCTCTGGTATTCTGACTGAAATGAGAAGCAGTTGGTGCACCTCTTGGGCTGCTCAACTTCCAGAAAATCTGTTCCGTAGGGAATGTCAGACTTTGAAGATAAGGTCCGTGCAAAATATGTTCGCTGATTTCCGAGGCCAGCTGACCGCTGCAGGGAAATCTGAACGAATTGGTGTTTATCCTTAACTGAATTCCAGTTTCGGATCGGATGGAGTCAGTTTTTATATCAGCTTCTCGGTAATGTGATTGTCTTCGATATTCTCCTCGGAAGAATAATTTCGGACGTTCGTGCATGATTCTGCTCGTGCCGGTCTGTTTGCCTATTCGGATGCGGTTTCTGTGCCGTCCGTTTGAAATTTGTCCCGATTGGTGCATCGGAATAGAATTCTGAGACGGGTAAATGTTCCTTAATACTTTACCATTGCGGGTTCATCATTTTAAGATTTCTGACTGACGTCGGGGCTGTTCGCGAGAGGTCGGAACATCCCGGATATGCATAAGGACATCGGTGGAGACCGTTTTGCTGATTTCTGAACTTGTGGGGGGGCTGAGCCAAAATTTGGGTGTCAATAGTCAATATAATCATGATGTTATATAAATTAGGATGCATGCATTATGAATTTGAAATGGTCATACATGTCTTAGAGTCACATCTAGTTAATTTGAAATTGAAAAATATAAAGAGGCATATTTAGGGGTGGCAAAAACAAAATAAGTTAAGTGTTTAAGGTTGAAAGAGGGATGGTCATAGAACCATAGAAAAATGCCTAAGTTTTTAATACATTCTTTCCCGGTAATGGGAAGCTGTATTTCTGGTAGAACAGAATTCCAAAACCCCAATTCCCAGAAGTGAGTAGGCGTATTCCCGATAGACCAAACTTAGGTGGAGAAAAATGGCTTTCTGGGCATTCTGTGTGACCGGCAGCAGGACCGGTAGAAGGACCGGCGGCAAGACAAGTGAAATCAGTGGTCCTGTCGGTGGATTCGCCGATCGCGCGGGTCTGAAATCGCAGAAAGCTGGGTTTGTTTGAGTGTGGGGTTAATTGGTAAAATTACTTTTGGAAAAATAATATACAATACATATATGTTATATTTGAATTATTTTACATAATTTTAGTGCCTCAAAATTGGTTAAATTAAATCAAATTGATATATCACTTTCAACTTCCATTTTTGGCCAACCTGTAGTCTGAAACAAAATGAACAATGTTGATACGTTTCACGCTTTTGCCATTATATCTGTAATAGTTCAGTATGTGTGTGTCATTGGTTTAGGTTAGTTTAGAACTCTGATTTGATTTTGCCCGTTGGTTTGTGTTGTATGTAATAGATGTACTAGTCGTATATCTTAGAGGGTGATATAGTCAGTGATAAGAGAGGCAGGTTAAAGAGGGACGTGAGCAAGAAAAAAGTGGAAGAACTTATGTGTCAAAAAAACCTCCATCTCAATCTTCTCTATGGGCCAACTTTGCACATACACTTGAGAGTCTTCACAGAACCCTCTTCCTTCTTCCTCACCTCTCTTGTGCCTTCCTGTAAAACCTATTCTGAGAGTTGTTGAAGAAGAGAACATTAGGTCTATCCCTTCACCACCCTCTCCTCACACATTCTTCATGGGTTATCATTGAGTGAGGTTGAGAGACACTAGTCCAAGGCACTCCTCAAGCTTTATTGGCAAACATCTTCATGGAGATGGTCTTGGAATGGTGGTGTTTTTTTGGTAAGAATAAGCTTTTCATGGTCATACACACCTAAGGGTGTAACTTGGTAAAAAGCTCAAAACCCTTGTCTAAGTACATTTTTTCTAGTTATTACTTTACATGTATGCTATAGTCCCCATTGTATGAAATATCATTTATGTGCTTCTTCTTGTTTT
>NMUG010003846.1:0-14387 GCA_002855965.1 Monotropa hypopitys
TACAAAATCAACGATTTATTTTTTTATTGTTTTAAAAATTATTTTAATTTTTTGGGATGATATTTTTTTTTGAAATTTTAGAATGAATCTTATAGAACATGATGTCTAATTCTCAAGTGATTCCCATATATTTCAATAGAGATCTCTTGATGTCACGAAAAATTGTGCAATTTACATTATTTTGATGGCGAAATATTCGTGACTGAATAGTTAAAGCTGGTGCCCAATTCATCATCAAAGCTGGGGAAGAAAGTGAGAGAAGTGTTTAATCTGAGAGTCGAAGCATCTGATTCATCATGAGCAAATGTTTCGTATACTTCAGTCCAATTTGTTAGTATAATACTCGTCGTTTTTTTCCCTCCTGGAATTAGCGCAGGATCTGAAGAAAAGTAGAGGTAGTTTCTTTCCCACCGACACGAAACATTCTCTTCTGATTACAATCTGGAAGAGTGTCGCCATGTCAGGTACAATGGATCGATTCACAAAGCTTTAATCTCTGTCTGATCTTTATTTTCTGATTCTTTTTTTAATGTTATTGATATTGATTTTATTTTTTGGGTTTTAGACGGCATAGTTATTTTATGGTTTCGAGAATTCTCGGGTTCTAAAACTCTGTTGCTATTGTTTACTTAGATTCCGTCATTTGACGTTTACTAGTCTAAAACTATGTTTTCAAACCAATTTTTTCTGCATTTTTTGCACCAATATTATCGCTATTTTGTGATTGTTCCTGTTTCTGCCAGGAGAGATCTAGGCAGTTATTTAATTATTTATTTATTAAGAGATTTAATATTTACTTGATGAAACAATAGACAATGTGGGAGAATTTTTTTTATAACATCAATATATAATGTGTTGGACTTAAGGCTATGTATAGTTTGATTTGGTTATCAAACATATGATGTTTCTTATTAGTCATGGGGTACCACTACCACTTAGCGCCGAGGCGGGGGCCAGACGGACCACTACCGCCTAGCGCCAGCCTTTTAGAACAGTGGCTCTACGTGCTATCATTTTTTGCAATAGGTTATGAACGCAAACATTACAGATAATTGTTGGAATGTATCCCGCATCGCCTAATTATGTCCTATCTCTATTTGTTATAAAGCTCATGTTTCCCTCTCCTTAACACTTTGTTTTTAAGGAGAAATGTGGACCGAGCTTTTCAACTTGATATCAGAGCTTGGTTGGGCATGTGTCGGGTGCGCCGAGTGTCCGGTTACCCTGTGTTGTGGTCCAGGAGGCTGTGTTGGAATGTATCCCACATTGCCTAATTATGTCTCATCTCTATTGATTATAAAGCTCAATTTCTCATCTCTTTAACACCTTGGTTTTAAGGAGAAATGTGGACTCTGTTTTTCAACTAAAATTAAACAAACTTCTTCCACATTTTCTAAAGATTTTTTTTCGTTATTTTTCATGTAGTAGATTTTTTATTATGGCTCTGTGTTGAAATTTGAGCTGACCTCATGCCTCAATGTTGTTTCATCCTCTCCACTGGTTTTTAGAAATGAACCCTTAGTTTTTCGCTGGTCTGTGCTCTAACATCAGTAAAAACATTCTTTCACACAATTTTGCACAAAAGTACAAAATCTGACATGAATGCATTGTGTTGCAAGTTGTAACTCCCTATTCCATTTCGTTGTTAATATAGAGTTCTGGGACATATCTTAAATGAAAAAATAGATGTGTAGGATACCCTCAAAATCTAGGAGGGTTTTGGGCACAACATTGGATGTTGTCCCGTCCTTGGACCTAATGGTAGAAGCTCCAACCTTCGAGGAATGTTCACTTAGCATTTCCTTACTGGTAATGTCACTACTATGGACCTTTGCCTGCAAAAATGTGTAATTTTCTAATGATAGTAATCAGGGATGACATTAGGGATGGTGGGAAGATGTTTGCTGAGACGATCCTTGACTTAGATGTTGAGCTCGTGACGAGTACAAACCTGAGATTCACCTCTTAACTTCGAACTAAAAATCCCAGTTACTGCAGCAATGGTTTTATCGTTTTTATGTGTCCTTAAACAGCAATGGACGATTTTTTGTAGCCCCGTGCATACAGATTCCAGGATGAATCTCCTTGGTCTTACTAAAGGGATATTAGAGGCTTTACCTGGATTTTTTTTGCATATGGTGTAGAAATTAGTTGTGCTTTCTTCTATGAGAAAAAATCAGTATATTGGCCTACTGTTTTAGTTTCGAGTCTTATGACTTATATTGCAATTGAAACTTCGTATCAGATTTTGAGGAAACAAAAGAATGGAAACCTGATTTCGAAATCACAGAGGATGAAAGAAGAACGAAAATTGGGGCTTTGAAGAAGAAAGCATCAATTGTATCTACTAAATTGAAGCATTCACTCAAGAAGAAAAGCAGAAGGAAAAGTGATACTCATAGTTGCATTCCAATTGAGGATATCCGTGATGCCAAGGAGCTAAAAGTTGTAGATGCCTTCCGGAAAGAATTGATCTCGCATGACTTGCTACCTGTGAGACACAATGATTATCATACGATGTTGAGGTGATCCTCTTTTTTTGACACTTGACATACAATCACCTATACATGTAGGTGGATACATATTCACATGCATTTACAGTGTTGAACTAATATTTCTGTAAACATATGCATGTATATACTTTCAATATAGCTGCATTTGTATGCTACTCCATGCATAGACATGCATACAAGCTGCAGTACATATTTTATTAATGCAGGAGTTTCGTCTTACTTTTTGCCTCATTCATCTTTGTCTTGTGGTTTGGAAGTTCTCGGTTGCCCTTCCTTATCAAATACGATGTATTTCTGAGAAATGAACTCCACGATTGTTAATTATTTTGTCTGCACTGGTCTTGACTAATCTTGATAGATTTTAGTTATTGTATATGAAGGGTGTGTTTGTATAAGCTTGTAGGAGGCCACTGGTAAGATATTGGTACACCTGTAGAACCCCACGATTGATTTGGCAAGTACCGCCCCCTAGGAGGACAGTCTACCACAAGATCGAGTTGGAGCCTGGAGACAAAGCCCCTTAACCTATGTAGCACACATACACAGATACGGCGGGGGACACGTACACGTGAATTTTAAAAATTTGAGGACATGGACAAGGTGGGGACACGCCAAATAAATATAATATTATATATCTATATATTTTAAAAAATAAAAATGAACATCAATATGAAAATATTTAATAGAAACAATACAACCATTCTAATTCGCAAAAAAATCCATTTGAATATTCAAAAGATTCAATATCGCAAATTTTCAATACAACCATATGAAAGCAAAAAAATTCATTCTAATTAGCGACTTAGCGTTCATTTGTGATTCATCAAAAACAAACAAAAGAACTTGAATTAAGTAATTTTAAGCCGAACCAACTCCCATGTCATCATCATCATTGCATTGGTCATCATCTCCATTGTCCGTAAATACTACAACCTCCATGTCGGGTTCATCAAGTGAGAGGTTTGCAACCTCAAACAACCCAACTTTATTATCAAGTGAGCCATTTTGATCTCCTGCGATATCCCACATCTTAGTCTCTCCTTGACAATATTGTGAGCTTCTCCTTGATAAAAGACGGAGGTTGCTGTGAATATAAACTAAGTCCTCGGCCCGTTGATGTGACATTTTGTTCATTTTCAATGAATAAATGAAGGAGTATGTACTTTAATTCCTCTCACAACAACAATAAGAAGAAGGTTGAATAAGAACCTTCAAGGCCTAAATTTGGAGAGTTGGGGTGGAAGTACCGTGAACAACCCACTAACTATGGGGATACATATTCCAACAATCTTGAATAGAATCAATGTTGGCAAAAGGCCCTTCCTTGTTTTAGAACTTCACATACTCCATATTAGCTTTTGTACACTTCGATGAATCGTCAAATTACTTTTTCAAGCATTTCTTTTGCTCAAGTGTAATCTCCTCATCCTTATGTGGGGGAACTCTAATTGGATCTTCATGAAGCCACATGTCACAGTAGGATAGCTAAAGGACAAAGTACATCTATAATTAGGATACAAAAGAAGAATGATAAACTATCAAAACAAAAACAAAAATGGTAAACTACGTAATTACCTTGGATTAAGTGCATGTGCCAAGCAATGAAGTGGTGTGTTGTTCTTGTTCCACCGATCCACATGTATTTTATGGACAACATTATAAAACTCCATCTTCCAACCGTTTCTTCTCATGCTTGTATATACTTTACGTAAAAATTATAATACTCATATACACCCATAAACATCTTTTCAAAATAATAATAATAATAATAATAATAATTTACAGCCCATACTCATATACAATCATGTACTGCATATCATATGTTGTAGATATTCTAGGAGTTGTATAGAAGTATATACAATATATCTATAAAAATATACTTTTAGAAATATACTGCATATTCTATGAGTATATACCACATATTATAGTAGTATAGAAGTATACCTATGTTGTTGTCTATTGCCGAGACTTTGTTGCCGTCTGTCGCCGACTGTCACCGAGAGAGGTAGCAAGAGAGAGCAATCATGCGCACAAGAGAGCGATTATAATGACCTGCCCCCGTCCTACACAATATTGTTCGCTTTGGTTGCCAAATCCCAGTGGACTTACTCGAAGGTCACCCATCCTTGTACTATTCCAGGACGATCACGTTTAACTGGGAAGTTCGAATAGACTTTAATGCCAGCATGACTTTAAAAGGCATTGTGCAAGGTAGATTTATTGTCACGACCCGGACCCATCTTCTAAGGTCATCATAACAGAGCGCCAGGTAATTCACTCAATTAACTAAGACCTTACTTAACCTAATCTTAAATGACATTATTAAACTGAGGATAATAACACTGCAGAAATAGAATGTGTCCATACATGCGTCAAAAAACGTACGAGTCCTATAACATATTACAAACCCAAAGCAAAAGAAAACATAACCTAAATATGTCTCAGAGTACACTAAAAAAACAGAACACCTAAATACTTACATCAACTTCTAAGTCCGCTAACTGAAAGGGAAACCTACCAATAGGGGAACTTCTTCTCCTCACCTCAAAAATATAATAAAATTTCATAAGATAAAGGCTCATATGAGTGACGTAGCATAGAAATACAAGTTTTATGTCACGGATATGAAAGTGAATATAAACAATGCATTAATTCTGAAATAACATAATTCAGTAACTGAAACATAGATAATATAACTGAATCATATTACAAGTTTTGCCCTTGATGATTTCTCCTTGCGAGAGGGCAGTGAACATGAGCATTTGTTGCGAGAGGATTGTACCATGTCAAGGGGGAGATTGTTGGGAATGCCTTGAATTTTGTTTGCGTTGTTGGCTTTGGATTTTAGGCTCAACCGAAAAATAGACTGCATCGCTTGTCGGACACCTTTGGGACGTACATGTGCTTCAATGCGCTCGCGAGGCATGCGAGCGCCGCGCCGACACGTGTGTGTCCATTCCGGTTTTGGAATGGTTTTGGAGAGGTTTGTTCATTTTTTGGTTGTTTCTTATATGGTTTTGGGTTTTTTATCGCAATATATTATATTTATGGGTCATGTGTATTGGTTTATTAAGAGTCATATACAAGAGTGTTAGGGTTTCGGTCCCTATAGAATGCTAGTGCTCAATTGCTCTTGGTATCTCTTCGTTGGATCTTTATTTGGGATTCAGGGTGATTCAATCTTTGGAGTGACGGATATAGTCGACTTCGTTATAATCTCGCTCCCATATTATAGTGAATTATCTCTCGCTCTTTGCTTGTGGATATACACATTGTTCTGTTCTTGGGAGAACCACATATATCTTTGTGTACTTGTATGATTGCCTATTGTTTGTCCCTTCTCGTTCTCTTTTATTCGATTAGGGGGATTTAGTTTTTCCAACCTCGACTAGCATCTATTAGTTAAGGGGCTTGGTTGAGCTTTCGAAAGAATTTCATGAACTCATTGAGACCTATATATATTGCAGCCTCCAAGACAGTTTTTCCTGTTGGGGAAAAGGTTGAGTAGCCCTTGTTTTATTCCAGAAGAAGTGGGAGACTTGCGCATTGATTATCGGGCGCTCAGCAAGATTGTAGTCCTTTCTTGTATTGTAGTCGTTTCTTATAAAGATTTACTTTGTATTCGAACAATTTATTATTACCTCTAGAGTTTGCAACTCTATTGGCAATCATCAAAAGAATATTACGATTGTCAAAAGACATAAACTATCTCTTAGCACGAGTATATGTAATCACGGGTATCACATATATCAATCCCACGAAACGTAACAAAGAAAACCATTGTATAATGTGTATCTGCAATCGCAAACACGAATATGAAAGTTGAATGGAAAATATTAAAGCGATTCCACAAAATCGGGAATCACCAAAGTTATACAATTATTGTTCGAATAACAAAACATAAAACTTTACATAAAAATGAACCTACTACTAGAATCGAGACTTCATCTTAGCCTAGGACTGAGGAGATTAGCCGCACATGACGACTATAAAGGAGACTTGATCGTTGGTGGCGGCCATGGAAGATGGAGGGTGATGATAGGGGCTAGGGTTTCCCACTCTTAAGCTTCCTAGAACAATACAAGGTTCAATGATAATTAAAAACTAGCATGGGTTGCGTTTTTATAGGTCCAAAACCACCTCATGATAAAAATCACGTTATTTTACAGTTTTGTCCCGACATTCCACTCGACCGACAATTGCGCTCGAGCGCATAAAAAATCACTCGAGCGCTTTGGACTATTTTTCTATTTTCTTTTGTTTTGGCTCCCGGGACACCTCCAATGCTTCGTTTCTTTATTGCAAGCTTTTAAATTGTACTCCATTAGCCTTATTTCACAATTAATGGTTATCGGAACCTGAAAATATAATGAATCATTAAATAACAAGTTAAGAGATTAATTAGGCTAATAAAGTATAAATTAGAAGGATTGTATAGGTGCAATTAAGCATCTATCATTACTTTTGGACTCACCAATGCCTTGGTACAACATTTTACTTTTAAAAATACAATAGCTGATTTAAGGTAGGTAATTCCATTTGTGGGGTGATTTTTAGGAGTGTGCCAGCTTTGAGTTGTGAACAGCCTTCAGCACTTGTCTAATGTCCAATGACCTGCTACCTCTGACTTCCAAAGTTAGTGGTCATTTTGTGTGCTACATTGAGTTGATGCGTTGTCGTTTCTTCTCCACTTGATTGATTGCAGGCGGAGATGATGTTGAATTACTGAGTTATTCTCTTAAGAGTTAATTTTCTTGCAGATTCTTGAAAGCAAGGAAGTTTGATGTTGAGAAAGCAAAGCACATGTGGGCTGATATGCTTCAGTGGAGGAAAAACTTTGGTACTGACACTATCTTGGAGGTAACTTGATTATTTCCTCTTCAATTCGTCACAACCTCTTTGATTTGTTTCAAATTCCCACCATAGATTTGTTGTGACAATCTTATGAGATGCCAACTTGTTCTCTCACATCTCAAGGTTTTAACACATTTAAATAAATGAGTTGGGTTTGGTGCATTGACACTAGAGACTGAACAGTTCATTTTGGTTATTGACAAACTTCTTTTTTCTACTTATTTATGTGTTCTAAACATTACTGCAGGATGCAATACTCGCCTTTTTGTTGTTTCTAATTTTGTCCTTTTGTTTTGATAGGATTTTGAGTTCAAAGAGTTGTATGAAGTTCTTGAGTACTACCCACAGGGTTATCACGGCATAGACAAAGAGGGAAGGCCTATTTACATTGAAAGACTTGGACAAGCTGATCCATACAAGCTTATGCAAGTGACAACGATGGATCGGTTTGTAAAGTACCACGTACAGGAGTTTGAAAAGAGTCTTTCTATCAAGTACCCAGCCTGCTCTATTGCTGCAAAGAGACACATAGATTATGGTACAACAATTTTAGACGTTCAAGGCGTGGTATGCTTTCTTTGAAAAAAGTCATTTTCATTTGCCAGTCATTGTAAAGAAATGTTATTACTCACTTGGCTTCGTGAGATTAAATTAAACTCCGTTCTTTCTCTGTCCTAATGGTTAAGGGTTTGAAGAACCTCACTAAACCTGCACGAGAAGTCATTTTGCAGCTTCAGAAGATTGATAATGGCAACTATCCTGAGGTATGATGTAGTAATTTTGAAAATTTAAAATATAGTATGCACTTGGAAGATTGCTGATTTGGAATGAATATTTTGCAGACACTTGGTCGTATGTTCGTTGTAAATGCTGGTCCTGGCTTTAGGCTGCTATGGAACACAGTGCAGTCTTTTCTCGATCCAAAAACAGCTTCAAAGATTCACGTATGTATCTTAAATATAGAAAGCATAAACAAAATTATTTACTGATATAATATTACTTCAAAATTGTCTCTCAGGTTCTTAGCAACAAATACCAAAGTAAATTGCTTGAAATAATTGATGCGAGGTAAATAAGTATAAATTTAGTTTTTATGTCCGGTAAATAAGTATAAATATTTTGTAAGTCCTAATTCTCTTTGTGCTTGTTCAGTGAATTGCCTGATTTCCTAGGCGGAAGCTGTACCTGTGCAGATCAGGGAGGTTGTATGAGGTCTGCAAAAGGGCCATGGCAAGACCCTGACATATTGAAGGTTTTGGTGCTTATTTGAAGTTATTAACACGATTCATTATTAGGGATAGCAACAAACCGGACCGTTCCGGTTAGTGACAAAACCGATAACCGAATCGGTCACCCAATCCGATAACCAAAACCAAACCAATAACCGATCGGTTTCGATTTTAGGTAACCAAAACCGAACCGTTCGGATAACCGAACCCATTCGGATAACCGGTTTCATAAAAAATGTTTTTTTACGAAAAACATTAAAAAACTGTTAAATGTTAAAATTGTTTTTAAGAAAAAGTCTTTTTTAAAAAAACTGTTAAAAACTTTTTAAAATGATCGAACAATTCATGATTGAACAATTGATGTTAAAAACAGTCTTTCATGAAATCTGCCTCCAGATTGTTGGGTTAAAGAGAAGAAGAGAACTTGTCCTTTATTTACTCCAAGGGGCTTAACGTTATTCTTCCATTTTCGATGTGGGATTCCTAAACAAAACAACAGTAAGTTTCTCCTCTTAGGTAGTCCCAGTCCCACAGAAAATTTTATATGGAACCAAGCATTAAATTTTTTTGCTTTAGCTATCTAAATGTAATTTGTTTAAAAACTATTTTTAATAAAAAAACTATTTTTAACACATAGAATTATTTTAAAAAAACCTCACAATTGGTTCGGTTACCGGTTATCGGTTCAGTTCGGGTTTTGGTTCGGTTACCGGTTCGGTTCGGTTCGGTTATTATCTGAACCAAACCCGAACCGATATCGGTTCGGTTCTCCCGTTCAGTTACCGGTTCGGTTACTTTGCCGTTACGGTTCGGGGAAAAACTCCGGTTCCGGTTCGGTTGCCGGTTCGGTCGTTGTTGCCATTATTTGACTTTGTTCGAACTGGGTATTGTAAGTCCCATTTACTGCAACTTCATTCTTATATTTTCATATGATTTCTTGGCAATACAGGTGGTTTGTAATGGCAAAGCACAACTTTCCAAACTGATAGTGACCATTTCAAATGGCGAGGGAAGAATAACTGGTGATGAAAAGACTCGCGATCCAATGGTATTCTCTACTTGAATATGTTATAAGCATGTCAAATGTTTCGTTTTGACTTCTGGAGAATTCTTTTATTTCTTTTCTTTTTTTTCGGTATGGTTGAACTTGAAGATTTGGCACATCTACCTAAAGATGGTTGTGCTTTTTTTGTTGAGTCAGACAAAAAGCAGTGACACCTCTGCCGAGTCAGGATCTGAAGCTGAAGAAGTTACCTCTCCAAAAGCAACACAGACGCATCTGGAACCAAGGTTGACTCCTGTCCTTGAAGACGTAAGTTGAAATTAACGATGGATGCAAATGTCATAAAAAACCTGATTTTTGAATCAGATGGTGTTGGAATGTATCCCACACTCCATATCTATTGGTTATAAGACTCAAGTTTCCCTCTATTTAACACCTTGGTTTTAAGGAGGAATGTGGATTGAGCTTTTCAACTTGGTATCAGAGCATGGTTGGACCTGTGTCGGGTGTGCCGAGTGTCCGACTATCCTGTGTTGTGGTCCAGGAGGGTGTGTTGGAATATATCCCACATTGCCTAATTATGTCCCATTTCTATTGGTTATAAGACTCAAAGTTTTCCTCTCCTTAACACCTTGGTTTTAAGAAGGAATGCGGATTGAGCTTTTCAACTGATGGAATTGGAGTTAGTTGTTGCTCGCAAGTTCCTTTTATATGTTGTAATGGATCTTATTTGGTTGAATAAACATCTCTCTCTGTCTAACATTTGTATTGCAACTGAACAGTTAATTAGATTCCATATCTATTGCTCCCCAAATTGCTAGTCTTTGATAGCTTTGGATAGGAATTAGGGATTTGCATGGATGTTTTCAAATTCAAAGCATAGGCTTCCAAGCTAATGGTTATGCTGGTAAAGTTACTTTTACCAACGGTGTTTGGTTAATTTAGTGTTAAAGCTGAAGTGAAATATGAAAAGAGTTGGTGTTTTCTTGTACCTAGCCCTAAACAAATTCGTATCTAACCACAATTGCATATGGTATGGCATGATCTCTCTACTAGTGACCTAAACAGGTAAACATTGCTGCAATCGTAATGGTTAACCATTTGAAGTCATGGTTAACCTGTTTTAACCATTATTTAGGGAAGGGAGGTTGGAAATGCAGACTCCGGAGGCAGCTTATCAGGGCAGGATGAACATATCCCTGTAATTGATATTGCTGTGGATGCAGGATGTGAGAAGCGAATGGACCTTGAAGTGCCTGATGCTTCAAGAGGTTAGTAGTTTTTCACCTTTGTCCATTACGTTGTGGTTCGTCTGATATTTTTTGAATTCCAATTCGTTTCTCCATGCTACAGTCAAATAAATGGAGGAGCCTTCATTGGAGTGTCATTGTTACTAGTTGCCCATCCTTTCTCTTGAGTCTGTCCGTGAGGGGCCTTCCTGTATGTTTAATTTGATTTGAATGTTCAAGACTTATTATGTATGTTGTCCTTTCTCGTATATTTTCTATAAGCGTGGCGTGGGTGAATAAAATGCCACATGACGAGATGAGCAATATGATATCTCTTGTTCAAGTATTGAATTCTTTACATTAAACAGTTGTTTCATGGACCTTTATTTGTCGTGTCTGTTATTTGAATAAATGTGGAGGCATTTCTAAGATTCATGTATGTTGTGACTGGAGCATAACTAAAACTGTTTTGATCTCATGGTTTATTTTCTCGAGCCCTCGACCACCCGAAAGCAGCCTTATTTTTTTTTTTTCTGTTCCAGGGAGCAAGATATAACCTTCATTCCATACATTACTTTGTTCCAGCGATGATCTGAACTTTCCATGCATCATCACTTTAACCAGAAATGAGTTTTTCCTTCTCACCTGTTATGAATTTGATCAGATTGTAATCTGCTTGATTCAATCCTAAACAGGAATACTTTCGCTGCCAAGAGTGCAAATTCTTCCACAAGGACTTGGTGCTCAAATTTACGCTGCTCTTCTGGCCTTTTCTGCGATCCTCTTTGGTCTCTTCGTTTCACTTTTAGACCACGTGAATAAGAAGCATTCGTATTTTGTGTCTGATTCATCCCAGAATTCCCACAGCCAGACACTTGAGCCAATACCAGTGGAGGAATTCCCTCATTCTCCAAATTCTGATTTCCCCAAGGCAGACTTCTCTATTACTGGTATGTGGAGATTGGGTGAACTTGAGAGGAAGGTAGTTATGTTACAAACAAAGTCGTTACCCAGTGAGAACGAGGAACTGCTTAATGCTGCTGTTTGTCGAGTGGATGCCTTGGAAGCAGAGCTAATTGCTACAAAGAAGGTAGTGCCACTTCTCTTCTTATTTTAGTTGTTTCACAACAAACATAAGAAGTATATTCCAACAGAGATTTCATACCTCAACACCAATATTTCACTTTGCTACCTTATCATGCATTGTGCTACCAGGTTTGGGAAATGTACTGATATAAAAAGAAGTCTAGCATTCAAAATTTGTGTGCATCAATGGTATGCAATGTACTGTGTAAAAGGGCTACCCAGTGCACTAAGGAAGAGATGTATGCAGCCTTACTCTTGCAAACAACGATGTTATTTTCACTAGCGATCGTGGCACACGCAATGCATGTACAAAATTATAAAAAAATCATATATTAGATATATACAAATATAATTTAATAATTTATATAACAATTACATGTTGTAGTTTTTTTAGCGGTTATTGAATTGGAAGTTAATGAATCACCAAAAGTGTTTTTTTTTCTCCTAATGGGCATTTTTGAAAAAAAAAATGTGAACCAGCTTTGTTCACACCAAACCATGATCTCTTTTTATAATTACATGTGGTGGGTTTTCAGTGATTATTAAATTAGAAGTTAATGAATCATCAAAAGTGGTTTTCTTCTAAAGGGCATTTTTGGAAAATCAAAATGTGAGCCGGCTTCAAAAAGGTGTTCACTCCAAACTTGTGCTCCCCTTTATATATAGTATAGATGAATCGAACCCGTGACCCACGGGCAATAATGGGGTAGCTTTACCGCTATGCCATGTTTGACCTTCATGCAATGTATTGTGTATTTTAAAAAAAAAAGGTATATACCAAGTAAAACGACTATTATTTTGATGCTTGAAAGATGTTCTAGCATGCCAAATTTGAAAAGTGAGAAATTTTGAGGAACAGAGTTAATCGTAACTGGTTTACCGAACCTTCAAATTCCTTGGCTTTTTGAAATTTGAAGCATTTGTCGTATAGATGCTGTAGAGTTATTTTCACATAGGGCTGTAAATGAATTGAGCCGTTCGCAAATTATTCGAGGTTCAATTCGGTAAGAGCTCATTCGAGTTCGATTCGTTTTTTAAATGAGCCGAATCTGAACCTCAGTTTTAGGCTCGTTTGATAAATGAGTCGAACTTAGCATAATAGTATTCGACTTGACTAGTCTCACGAATCTAGAATATATGTACAAAATGAGAATTTTATGTACAAATTATACATAAATTAATTTGTGTATAAATATATGTTTGTATAGAATAAAATTCTTAAAATTTATGAATATATAAACTTCTATAGATATGTTTTTTATAATTAAGTATGTAGAAAACTTTTTTATTTGTAGCTTAGACCCTTATGCATGCATAAATAGGTATTATTTTTTCTCTCGTTAAGGTTTGTGAATGCATTCGAGTTCGAGTCAAACTTAGGAGAGTTCGGCTCGAGCTCGGCTAGTCAAATTTTCACTGAATTTGAGTTCGAATTCGAGTTTGCTAAAATCTTAACAAACCGAACCCAAACATTTTAAAATTTGGCTCGATTCGGTTCGTTTGCAAATGATTACAAAAACTTGCATTATAAGGCTGAAAGAAAGTTCCTAGTTTTTGGTTGTATCTTCTATTTGATACCTTTTGCATCATTTTTTTGGATGCTTTAATCTTTTTCTCCTTTCTTTTCCCAATGTAAGGCACTGTATGAAGCTTTAATTAGGCAAGAAGAACTCCTCGCATATATGGACAGTCAAGTTGCTGCCAAGTTCCGCGTAAGTTGAGACTACCACTATCTTGACCTTTTCATTAAGCATATTAGGGATGACAATTGGTCCGGTTCGGTTTTCAGAAAAACCGAAATCGAAAACCAAATTCTTAACCGTACCGAAACCGAACCGAAAACCGAACGGTTAGAGAAAATTAAAACATAACCGAACCGTTCGGTTTTCGGTTTTTAACTGAACTAAACCAAACCGAACTGTTATAATATTTTTTAGTCGATTTGGATAAAAAAGGTTATTATTTATATGTATTATATATATAACACACATATATATATATATATTATATCTAATGACATTTTTCGGTTCAGTTTCGGTTCGGTTTGGTTTTATGGCTCAATTCATAACCGAACCGAACCCAAACGGTTTTTAGTTTGATTCGGTTTCGATTCATTAAAATTCGGTTACGGTTCGGAGATTTTCGGTCGGTTCGGATACTCATCGGTTCGGACATAATTGCCATCTCTAAAGCATATGGAGATTTAACAAGTAGTAAATACGTATTTCCTGCTTTCTCATTTATAAGACTGATGGTTCGACTGGATCTCTGTGTGTGAAGCAGGAAAAGAAGTTTTGCTGGTAAACAAGAGATTCTGCGAAGGAGGATTCGATTGTATGGTATGTTGATTCTATCATTGGTACACATGTATTCTTTCTTTTTCCTTTTTTGTGTGTATGTTTGAGAATCTGAGATGAATGTAGAGTAGTTATTTGTTTGTTTGAGGGGTAAATTCTTTGACTCCAAACATCAT